>CACRXK020000634.1:0-73081 GCA_902702795.2 Paramuricea clavata | reverse complement strand
CTTTTTTTTATTAGTTTTACAATAAGAAATTGAAGGCACAGACAACAGGACTAATAAAGTCCCAAATTAAGTCCTGCCATACATGAAAATACTACGCTATACTATGCTATACTATACTATAAACGGTTATAAAATTAACAAAATACATAGCTAGTTACATATTTACGGTATTACACATAATTACATTCGTACAAAAACTCAGAACATGCACTTCTACGAACAACAGGACGTAAAACAAGAACGACATTTAGAGCAAAACGTTTTCCAAGTCCTTGGCCTATTAACATCAAAACATGCATTAACTTTTTGAGTGTAGTGATTATAGAGTTTAAGTTTCAGTGACTGAATTGAGAGAGACGATTTTATTTCTCCTGGCAGGCTGTTCCAAAGTGGCACTATCCTATTGAAAAATAGGTTTCGGAAAGAAGATGTTCTGCAACGGTTTGGTCGGTATGAATCAGTAGAGCTAAAGCGAGTGTGATGATTAGTAGAATTGACCAGAATATAGTCTTCAAGTGTTAAGTCATAATAACCAGCTTTGCATTTATAAAAAAACGTAATATCTTTTATTTCGAACCAGTATGAAATAGGCAGTAGGTTAAGTTTCTTTAAACGGTTGGTGTAAGATGAGTTGAAGTCTTGAAGGATATATTTGGTTGCTCGTCTTTGGACACTTTCAAGACAAAGAAGGTCCCTAGATGTTGTTTGGGGTGCCCAAATTTCACTGCCATAGCACAGGTGTGTACGAACAAGTGTCAAATAGAGAGAACGTCGACAGTTTGTATCAGTTAAATATGTGCAGTTACGTCGTAGAAATCCAAGCATGCGGTTTGCTTTGGAAACAATGTTAGAAATATGAGGCGACCATTTTAGGTTCTTCGTAATAAGTATACCAAGATCCTTTTGAGTTGATTGAAAAGGGATCTGACTGGAGCATAAAAAGTAATCGGGAGACTCAATACAACGTTTCCGTGAAAATCGTATTCCAGAACATTTCTTCAAGTTGAACTTTAACTTCGACGTAGAAGACCAAAGACACAGGGCTTGAAGATCTGATTGGAGGAGATTAGAGTCGTGTGGATTGTTTATGATTTTATAGCATTTACTGTCGTCAGCAAACATTGGTATTCTTCGGTGTTTTGCTGCGTCAGGAAGGTCATTAACGTAGATCAAGAAAAGCAATCGGCCAACAATACTGCCTTGAGGAACACCAGATGTTACATCGAGGTAACTTGATGAGAAACCATCAACTACCACGCGCTGTTTACGTGCAGACAGATAGTCAGAAAACCAGTCTAAGAGCGGCCCAGTAATACCAAATTGGGAGAGTTTAAAAATAAGTTTATCGTGAGGTACCGAATCGAAAGCTTTGGAAAAATCTAAATAGATCATGTCCATTTCTTTACTGCAATCTAACGCCTTACCAATGTTGTAAACAACGTCAAGAAGCTGAGTAATACAAGATTTTCCCGAACGAAAGCCGTGTTGTGTAGTTTTAAACAAGTTTTCGTTGGCAAACTCTTCCCTGTCTTGTTTTATCAAACTCATTTCTTGGGTTTCATGGTGCTTCGGTTTGTGTTTTGTTTGTACTGAATTGAGTAATGGTTTTTAAGTGCTAGTTTTGCCAGGTTTTTGAAATAGCGGCTATCTAATAGGTTGTGAGTGTACAGCCTGACAGCCAACCTTTCCAGCACCCTCCAAAAGTTCAGCATCAAGCACTGACAAGCAGTTTATATTATCTAACCCATCAAGTGTCAGTTCCCTTGATGGGTACAATTAAAGGTACTAGGCACTTTAATAGGGACAATGCCACTCAAAAGGTTAACCCATTAAGATGGCATGCTCTCCTATTGACAAGTAAAATTGTCGACAATTTTACCGTCCTGATGCACGGCATGCACCCCGCGGGCTGAAATTATCCTGGCTTGCAAGGTTGCATGCACCCTACTTTAGTATTTTACTCTGTCTAATGCCAGGCTATTTTACTCTTTGAGTGGAGAGTGCTTGCCCCTCAATGGATTAATCAGACAATCTGCTGATGTATCTAGTTACCCATTGCATTCAATGCATTGCACCCTGATGTATCCTTTTATTATTTTACTCTGTCTAAAAGCAGGTGTCTGCTTTTGACGTGACAAACCTCTAGAGGAATTCCAGGGGCATACACCCACGGACAATTTTGTAATCTAGGCACTATAAAAGGGCATCTCCTGCAATGCGCAGGGACATTCTATAGAATTCTGAAAATTATACTGTAATTACAAAATCTTAAGTATCATGCACTCCATCTTCCAAACTCATAAAAAGATCTTTAGTGAGAGACTTTGTTCATCTGATGAACCATAAGTATGGGTAGCCAATTTATCCCCGGGCGTTCTGTGACCCCCGTCCGCGAACATATCAGATCATGTCAGAGGCATCTGGTAAATTACTTAAATAACATCGCCCGAGACATCGCCCGAAGTTCGAAGGTTTTAGTCAAAATTCCAAAGGAATTTTACAACTTTAGAAAGTGGAAATATTTCCATAATTCCAGATACATGGGCGATCATTCCAATTCCGTATTTACCATCAAAGAACAAATATGCCTGGTTTAATTATACTAGTTTATTTTGTCTAAAAATACATTCCCATGTACATGCAAATTAACTTGGCATCCTCTGAGAAAATTCACAAACTAACCTCTCTGAAATTTGAGGTCCTTAACGTGTCTAGAAAAGCAATAAATGCCATACAATCACAATATATTATACTAAATGTGAGCGGATCGTATTATTTATATGCAGTATGTGACCACTATATATTTAGATTTTCTGCATTAGGATTTCAGCGAGTGCCGGTGGCGTGTTTGTCTAGGGCGTTACGTACGAGCTAACATGCTGCTAATTGGTGGTTCGATTCCCGCAATGGCCAATGTTTTGTTTTTCGTTTTCATATTTTTTTCTTTACGATTTTTCCTAAGATTGCCTTTATACAATACCTTTCGGTTAGATTAGAGTTACGGTCACGTTTGTTTTTTAAGTGTATTATAGTCAATTAAAATAATATCTTTAATTAATAATTCGCGCGCGAATTCAAATTGTATTAATTAATGCTAATTGCTGAGCCGCTGACATGATCTGATATGATCGCGGACGGGGGTCACGGAACGCCCGGGATAAATTGACTACCATAAGTAGGTTGTTAGTGCGGACGTTCGGTAATTTGGCAGTCATCATTTCAATTAAATCATTCTCATTCAAAATCTTTCGCCGGATTGGTTCAGTTTTTCGGCTCATTGTCTCATTTTCTCGTGTTAATTAACAACTTATCAAAGCAAATTTTATCACTGCACATTTTACATTTCATCACTGCACATTTTACTTTAATCACTGCACAAATTGGTTATAACTGCACACTAAAATTATGTATGTTGTTCAATGCAAGCTTGAATTTTTGTTTCCGTAAAACGACAGATTCGAAATGCGAAAGATTCTGTCAGTATCCACACAAAACAATTTTAATGAAAAATTCAATTAAATTATGTTTTAAAATTATACAATATATGATGTATTTAATATAATACCTATGTTTTTTAATACTAATTACAGTATATACGATTTCATCGTTAAAGCGATCTACGTATAGTCATAATGAAATATTATTTGAGACATAAATTTATTCAAAACTGCGCATCTTCTGGTAACAATCAAATAGGGAAGCACTAGGGAAAAAGGAAAAAAGCTATTTTTAGTCCTTCTATCTACGATCCTGGCAAAAGTTATTGTGAACAGCCGCATGGAAATAGAAATACCATCCTTGCACAATACAAACGTGTAAAAACAGCAATTTTTAACTTCCAAATCCCTCCCTCCCTCCTCTTCCTCCTCTTCCTCCTCTTCCTCCTCTCCCTCTTTTCCCTCCTCTCCCTCTACTCCATCCTCTCCCTCCTCTCCCTCCTCTCCCTCCCGCTCAATGTTGAAAGCTTATTAAAAATGCTAGGTGAAAACGTTGTGGAATGAATGTCAACATCAACATTGTAGGAGGAAGCAGGGGGACAAAGACGCCAACATGTGTATGTGAGGAGTGATACTTTAGTTTACTTCTATAAAGTGTGGTTTCACTTTAAAAATAAACAAGTGTTGATTCGTAGAAATTTTGAAACTGTGGGTTTGGTATGAAACACTTGCACTACACTCAATATATTATAGACACAGCTTGAAAAAATGAAACATGGCACCCCTCTCAAGCTTACCCTTACTGCGCCCTGTATCAATTTGATCTCTAACTTGCCAAGTAAGAATGCCAAAAAGCGGATTTTACCTTTGAAATATGTGGGCATTGGCAAAGGCAATTATGCAAATTTTTCTATATTTAACTGTGAAGTCGTTTCCTATTTCTTCAAGTCAAAAAATCATAAACACCCTCTTTAATTCTCTAACCATTGAAAATCATTATTTTACCTTAAAGATGCTGTAAAGTCCATTCTGCGCAGACCTACTTCCCAATGGTCGGAACCCGACCATTGGAATGTTACTAATATTTCGCACCTTCCGAATCTTTTTGAAACGTATCTCCAGTCTGTATTCATTTACAAGCATAGCAAACCAGAAGAATTAATGTTAAAAATTCGATATAAGATATAATTATTTAATCATATTTTAGAACTGTAGAACTTAGTTCAAAATGTAAATAAAGTGTTTGTTTACATTACAGAATTTACAGCATCTATAAACTAAATATCAAACTTTATATAAAAGTATCCGGTATACGTCTGGAAATGTTTCACATCGATATATCCGATGCAACCCTTTCTGGCATATGTTTCTAATTCCCATGCACACTTTTATTACAGTTTCGCATTTTGATTCGAAGCTCCTGCGCCAGCCAGCGCTCTGATTAATAAGTCTCTATACTTACAATATAGCACGTTCTATAGCATGTACTTCGTTGGTGTCCAACAGGGAGTATTGTGCATCTACTATCACAGACGTTTCTACGTAAAGATTTCATAACCTATATTCAGAAAAAATGTTCAGATATTTGCATCAGACACAGGGCCGCCGAGAGCTTGGCGGTGGCCCGGAGCAAATTTTTTTTAGGGGCCCCTATTTTTAGGGGGCCCTAATGCGTTGTAATTGCTTTCCAGTGACTTGACCAATATTTTTCATACGAAATTTCGGTACTTTGCCAAAAAAAACAAAAATCTTGCCCTTTGCGCGGAAATGTTTCACCCAAAAAAATGACTGGGTCCCAACAAAAATTTTCTAGGGGCCCCCAGAACCTGGGAGCACGGGGTAATTTGCCTCCCCCCCTGCCTCCCCCCTTCTCGGCGGTCCTGATCAGACATATCTTGCTCGCTTTTGAGCTGCATTTCGATACATTTCACACAATGCGCCGTATGGAATCAGGAATGTAGAAAATAATCATCTATTTTGTTAATTAAATTAAACAAGGCATTGACCTTATTTGGAAATATTATATGGTTACAAACTGTCATATTTCATTTCCAACGTAAACATGACTTATAATGTGCAATAATCATGTACGTACATTGTTGCAAATGATGTCACATACATGTATAGGAACACGATTTCTGCAAGTTGAAAGGCAAAGTGATCTTCGCTCAGCACAAATTGCTGTACCTAGAAAAATAACAATTTTTTTTTTAATCTATACTAAGTCTTCTTTTATATAAAGAATACTAATAAGGCAGTATCTATTCTAGTTGTGTCCTCATTAGTATTCTTTATATAAAGAACACTAATAAGGCAGTACAGTATATCTGTTGAATTTGTGGTCGTGTTTGAATTCCGTTTAATAAATTCGCAGGGCTTGAAACCTAATAAAACACTCCTGCTCGTGTATTAAACAGTACATATCTACCTGGAAAAATAGGTACGCACTGCGTACATGTGGTTAGCCTTTGGAATAAAAATAGGTACGCTAAGCGTACTTGCATTTGCGTATGGCGTTAGTGGATTATACGTCAACCAAACAGAAATCACTGAATTCATCGCGAGGACGTAGGATGATTGATACACTTTAATAGGGTGCGGGTTTTCACAAGGTGCCACCATAATTTCAAAAAACTTTCAAACATGATTTAACAGATTATGCAATCATCAAAAATAGAAAGCCCCTGCCCTCCAATTCACCCCTGGGACCGAATACCTTGTCAACAGCAAATATATCCCGCGTTCCGCATCTTGTACATCAGTAAGTTAAAGTTCAACGTAGTTTAGTATAAGATACGACAATAACTAGATAACAACTGTTTGGGGTCTCGGTTAGACAATGGCAAGTAAAATACTTTTAAACAGAACATCATCAACATTTGATTCCAGAATGTAATTTCCTTGTGTAAATTTATGGTGTGAAACAATTCTTGAACGATTGATCTCAATCGTTACACTCATATTTTCAGTCAAGTTCAACAGTCAAGGTTGTTTTGTTCAAGTTCAACAGTCAAGGTTGTTTTATAGCTACACAAATATGGCAAGGTTGGTTTTGTTTAATTGCACAATGGCAAGTTTGATTTGATTTTATATTTCAGTTTCTATTTCAGTTTCTATTTGATACGTGGACCTCTCGTAAGCGCCTGATGTAAGATCAGTGCAAGCAACAATGCCAATGGCATGAATATCCCCCCATCCCTCCCAATTATCGTTCTGGCTACGCCACTGGCCTAATCAAATATTTTTGACCAGAGCAGACCAAAATTGCGATGTTTTTAGCATTATAATTGACTAGAGATGGAAAATAATTGGTTTACCTGTATTTGTGATGAATTATTGATGTTTTATTCGCAGATCTGTGGACTGTGCATTACTATATCAATATCATCGCCTCATGGCATTAACGACAGTTTCCGAAGTAAAGTCGAACACGCTCCGTCACAACTTCACGACTTCACAACGTTTTTCGGAGCGTACATAATGTTTAGCCCGCGAACGGGCCACAAACAGTGCAATTGAACGCAGAATTGAACGTCATCATGGCCCAGCAGTAAACAGTAAAATTAAATATATTACATGATGTTTCAATTCGTGCTGGTTGCAGATCAAAATCTGTAGAAATATCTAGTGTAATGTTTGCTCGGTTTATGTCGCTGCCTGTTCTGCATTTTCGTTTCTCCCTGGTAATAGTTGGGCGGTATTCCAGTTATACTGTATAAATAGACTCAAAAAATAAAATTAAAAATGTGTAAAAAGTGCAGGTAGTAACTGAAGTCAAACCCACATTATAATGAATACTTCGACAGACTTTTTTCAGTTAGCTTGAGGCAAGGTGAATGCAAACAATCTATTTTTTTTTTCAAATTCTCGATTAACAACGTGGCGTTATATAATTCACTGTTTACTGTTGAAGAATTATATTATTTCCACTTGATACTCAAATTGTAAAAGAAGTAGAATAAACCACGTACGTCCACTATGTATGATTTCTCAGGGGCTGACCTACGATTTTTCGTACGTTAGTAAAAAATTTCGTTGCTGAACATCGGGGGGGTGGTGGTATGAGGGGGGTAGTTACTTTTGGCAGCCGAGGAGGGGATCGCCAACCAAATTAATATGTGTCCTGTTTGCGAAAAAATGTTACATGAAAAATTACTGTTTCGCCCAATGCCAAGCAAACATCCAATTCTTATGGAGAAATAGATTGACAAGCACAAATTGACGTTTTAAAAATTGTTATTTAATCGCATATTTTGTCCTTTTACATGGATGGTCAAAAGATTTTGCAACATATAGTGATGCAGTTTAAAACATTTGATTGATTGTTAATTCGCAGGAAGTGAATTTCCACGTTTAATTCACTGCTCCTCGAATTTTATTCAAAGAAGAAACATGTGTCATGAATAAGTATTCACAATTTGGCAACATGATCCGTTTTACCTGTCGTGTACGTGTTGTAGAGATCGTATTACACAAAGCCATGCTACATTTTCATGTAAAAAATAATTCAATATTATTATTAAGTATCTGATTAATATATAAAGTCCACATGCCACAAGAGGCATGAACAAAGTATAAATACAATGAGACTGCCTGTATTAAGCCGCAGTATTAATGTAAATTGACGAAAATATTATGTAAATTCCGTCTCTTATTATTATACGCATACCCGCCATTGTGCTCCGGATAGACCTTGAAACATGAATATGATGGGGGCCTCCTCAACCGTTTCGAACATCTTGTACAGTTATTTTAATATTAAAAGGAGCAAACTGATTTGGACTGGATCGCTCGAAACTCTGAAAGCGTTTGTCCTCACAGCGATTGACGAAGAAACTGCCGAAACAACTACATGGCGCTCGCCCAGTGGCGGTAAATGGCTATTTGACAGCAAGTTGTTATCAGTTACTTGGCTAACAAAAAGCCAGAATATTTATTTCGACGGTGAGAAGGGCAGTGACTTGATGGAACGAATACATTCATTTTTAAAGCAAGACCCGGACAATGCTTCAGAAATCGCTAATCCTGCTAAACTTGATCTAGAACGGTCGATTGAAAGTTTGCTAGCTGACGATTCTGACGATGTCACAGATGATACTTTTGAAGAATCGTTCAGTGATCGATGTGATATTGCAAAGGAATTGAAAAACCAAGAGGAAAAACAAGCCAGTATAGATTCCGAAACCAGTACAAAGCACGATGAATCAAACACGAAGTCAAAAAATTTGCATGAAGAGTCCATTGGTCTATATACGGTGACAAAGTCTGGCAATCTGCAAACAAAATCAACAAATAGGCATAATCCCTTGGGAAGTAGTGCCAGCTGTAATCGTGACTCCGCTGAGATTAGTCGACTGAATTCGAAACTTGACAGATTTTCTGAAAACGTGACAAACAAATTACAAAATCTCAGCGTTGAGATAAACAACATTAAAGAGAACAAACCCTACTCTATTTTGGTTTTAGAAAACGTAGTCAATGATCTAAAGGAAGATAAGCTTGTGCTAATTAGAAAGAACGACGAACTCAGAGAACAAAACATGGATATGTCTCATATTATATCTGAATTGAAAATGGCAAACAAGAATCTGGAAAGCGAAAAGAGCAGCCTGTTGACAGCTCTTAAATTAATACAAAATGACCACCAACAAACGTGCACGAAAACAATTGTGGAAAATGACGGCGAGAATAATGTGGAATTGGTTTGCGAAACAATAGAGAAAGTGAATTCACTCAACCAAAACCTTCATCTAATCAGCCCGCAAACGATAAGCATCTTAACACCGAAGCTAGTACTGGGAAAAATCGTAAAAAGAAGGGAAAGAAATCTAAGTCCAAACCTCCAACACAAAATTCCAGCCAACAAACTGCGGATGTAGATACTTCTGGTGGTATTGTGAACACCTCTAGTTCTAAATCAACGGGGCAAGGCAAGAAAACAGTTGTTATTGCAGGGGACTCAATTGTTAAAAATACTATTGGTCCGAAAATGAGTGCTGACGATCCTAATCACCATTTTATTGTAAAGCCGTTCCCTGGAGCAACAGTCTCAGATATGGAGGATTTTGTCAAGCCATTGACAAGAAGGACACCGGACAAGATGATCTTACACGTCGGAACAAATGACCTGAGAAGTCATTCTACGCCGAAAATAATAGCAGACTCCATTGTCAACATTGTAACACAAATAAAAGAAGATTCACCAGGTACAGCCGTTGGCATTTCAGCTATTCTGGTAAGAAATGACAATAATGACCTAGCTGCTAAAGCTATTCAAACTAATAATATTCTTAAAAGCTATTGTAGTCGCAATAGAATCCCCTTTTTAAGTAATTCAAATATGAATGCAAGTCACTTAAATATGAGGGGTCTTCATTTAAATAGACAAGGTAGTTTAGCTTTACAACATAACTTACTAGGTTTTGCAAAAACTATTTCAGATTGACTTTATCCTACTCAGTCCGTTATTCCTAACTCGCGCGGGTTTAAGCTCGCGGCACTTAATGTGAGAAGCCTAGTAAATCATATTGATGAGCTGCGAGTTTTGCTTGCTACTAGCCCGATCGATGTCCTAACAATAAATGAGACATGGCTTAATTCTACAATAAGCGATAACGATGTATATATACCTGGATACGAAATCATACGTCGTGACAGGGCATTTAGAAGTGCAGATGGAAAAACGTATGGAGGTGTTTGTTTTTATGTACGCTCCAGCGTAAATTTCATACAGCGTAAAGACATGTCTATTGATAATTTAGAAAATCTATGTATTCAAATTCAAAAACCAAATTCTAACCCATTTCTCGTTGCGACATGGTACAGGCCACCAAATTCGAATGTTGATAAATTTAATTATTTTGAGACATTTATTGACATGCTTGATGCTGAAAATGTCGAGTACTATTTATTGGGTGACCTAAATTGTGATCTCGGGTCGCCTGATTTAGAGAGTAATTCGAGATCATTAATAGGCATCACTGAGCTCTATGGTTTACATCAATTGATAAGTGAACCAACTCGAATTACTGAAACTTCCTCAACTATGATTGATCATATATTCACCAATACACCAGATAAAATTGTTTGCTCCGTGTTTCTCATGTCGGTAATAGTGATCACAGCTTAATTTATGCATTCCGTAAGCTTTCAACCGGTCTACACAATAAAGGCCTTTCTACAGTAAATTATCGAAAATTTAAAAACTTTAACTCTGAAAGTTTTCGAAGTGATATTTTTTCACAGAATTGGGACGTCATAAGGGCGTATAATAATCCGAATGATATGTGGCGTGTGTGGAAAACGACCTTTAATAACGTAGTGGAAATGCATGCTCCCTTTACGGACAAGGCGGGTAAGACTTTCTAAGTCGCCCTGGATCACGCCTGAGTTAAAAAGGCATATGCATGAAAGAGATATTTTAAAAATCAAGGCTATTCGATCTAAAGATATTTATGACTGGGCTGCTTTTAAGAAAGCTCGCAACTCTGTGAACAATGAAATTAAATTTGCGAAGAAAGCCCATTATATGAATGCTTTTCATGAAAACGAGAGTAATGTGAAAAAAACTTGGGGTATTATTAATGAATTAACCTCAAGAAATCAAAATAATTCACATGTAAAAGAGATTAAACTAAATGGTTCTTCAGTTAGTGACCCCCCGGGGTTATCAGAGACGTTTAACACTCATTTTGCTAGCATTGGACCTAAGCTTATGGAGAAGATACCCTGTGATGAAAATAACTGCTCATATTTAGAATATCTCAATTGCCATATTAGTGGTAATACTTTTGAGTTGAAGTCGACAACTTCATCAATGGTTTGTTCACTTTTGGACAAACTCTGTAAATCTAAAGCAACTGGCCTAGATAAAATATCTGCTAAGCTTCTTCGCTACTGTCCTGACCTACTGTCGGAATCCCTTACCGTAATTTTCAATTGCTCTATTAATACCGGTATCTTTCCTGATTATTGGAAATGCTCAAAAGTTATTCCATTATTTAAACACGGTGAGCGTAGGGACTTGAATAATTATCGCCCAATTTCGATAATCCCTGTTGTAGCGAAGGTTTTCGAGCGAATTATTTATGATCAAATCTATGCCTTTCTTACTGACAACAATTTACTATGTAATAGCCAGTCAGGGTTTCGATGTCTACATTCAACTGTCACCGCGCTTCTTGAGTCCACCAATAACTGGGCATACAACATTGACCAAGGCCGAGTTAATGCTGTAGTTTTCCTAGATCTTAAGAAAGCGTTTGACACAGTTAACCATGGAATTTTATCAAAACTGAATGCGTATGGTCTTGGGGGTGCTGTGGGTAATTGGTTTAAGTCTTATCTAAGTGACCACAGTTAAAAATGCTATGTTAATGGTCACCTTTCTAACAATCGTACATTACTCTGTGGTATTCCACATGGGACTATTTTAGGACCATTGTTATTTTTACTGTATATAAATGACTTACCAAATTGCCTTGAGCACTCCCAAGCACGAATGTACGCGAATGATATTAATTTAACATTTGCAAGTAACAATATTGACGACATAAATTATTACCTTAATTAATCATGACCTTGCAAATGTGAACAAATGGCTTATCTCCAATAAGCTTACTCTAAATCAATCCAAAACTGAATTTATGCTAATTGGCTCACGACAAAGAATAGCCACATTTCGATCAGTTCCATGTTTAGAAATAGACGGGGTTCCTATTGACAAGGTTTTACAAGCAAAGTCTCTGGGAGTGTACCTTGATGAGAATCTATCTTGGAATATACAAATTAATGAATTAACAAAAAAGATTGCTTCTGGTATTGGCGCTTTAAAACGTGTTCGATCATTTGTCCCAGTCGCAACATTGCAATTAATTTTTAATTCCTTGGTTCAGCCATATTTCAATTACTGTTGCACAGTTTGGGACAATTGCAACAAAGCCCTAGCTGAAAAACTTCAAAAACTACAAAATCGTGCAACCTGAGTACTAACATTCTCCAGTTATGACACTAATGCTGATGGTTTAATTGAGAAACTTGGCTGGAAAAAATTATCATCCCAGCGCCAGTTTCAAAAAGCTGTCATGGTCTATAAATCATTAAATGGTCTTGCTCCTGATTACATGCATTCCATGTTTGTAAACCGTGACAGTGTTAATCCTTATTCGTTGAGAAACACTGAGAACAAACTAGCTGTTCCCAAGCCCCGCACAAACTATCTCAAGAATAGCTTTAACTATAGTGGTGCGGCGCTGTGGAACAGTCTTCTGATTGGGCTACGGCAAGCAAATAACGTGATAAATTTCCGATCGGGCTGTGCCAAATTATTTTAACTTTCCTTATATATTGTTATATTAGTTTAGTACACGGCCCTCATGAAAAGCAGGTATTATATTTTCTATTTACTTTAGCGTGGTTCTACTTTTGTAATTTATCTAATTTAGTTTGTTGCATGTTAAATCCTGATGAGAATACCGTGTGTAAATAAAGTTTTAATAATAATAATAATTATTTGACAAACTGTCGTAATATTATCGTAAATTTAGAAAACTTCCCCCTTTCCACCACCATTCAATGTTGATTGCATTCGTAGAATACGGAAAAAACGTCCAACATTGTTTTGGGGGGTGGAGAAGGGGAAACGAGTAAGTTATTTTGGTCTAACTGGTAAAAAAGCCACATTAAGGAATGTTTCAATAGAATGCCGAGGAGAAAAAAAAACACATTAAGAATTGTTTAAAAAGCTAAAAAAAATTAAAAAGCCACATTAAAAGCCACATTAAGGAATGTTTTAATAGAATCAAGCAAAGCAAACTAGAGAACGATTTCACACTGCGCCGTCTTCTCTTTTTCACGTACCCGGGTGTTAATACCCGTGCGGAATTAGTTCTCCTCCCTCGGCATTTGATGGGGGATTAAAGTAATTTAAATAAGTCTTTGCTTTGTTCATAATTGCATTGCGAATAATTGCGTTGTCCATATTCCAGTGACTAAACTAAGCATTAAATAAGACTTGCTTTGCCGTTTAACTTGGAATCTTAGTAGAGCATCAACATTGTGAACGAAATGGCTGTCGCGCATATGTTTGGTGAGTAAGCTCTATTATATTTTACATATATAATTCAAGTAAAAGCAACGAAAAGAGGCGTTGTCGCGCAATCGCGTTTTAGAATCTAATCTAAAAGAAATCAAGCATATTTGACTTCTGTGTAAAATAATTTTGTTAACTTATTGTATAAACATTATTTCAAATTCAGCGTAACGGAAATTATTGTATTTATTTTTCAAAAACCGTTTTAAATTAAAGCATAGCCTTGTAAACGTCGATGCAAGATGCAGTCGTCATTCGCGACTGCATGTGATATGGCATGAAATCTATAAAAAGCTAACTCTCTTGCTTTGCTAGAATAATGTTTTCACCTTACAAATACCTGATAACCTAAACAACATATCCACAGAAGCGAAGCCTTAAGTTGTGGCTGTTTTATTTCCTGTTTGCCAACAAAGCCCGCTCAATTCTCAGTGCTGCGAATTGTAGAAAGAAACATAATAGTCTCCATTGTTGTGGTCAAAGCGTCAAGTCAAACTAGCCCCATTGCTTGCAATTCGTTTGGCATTACGTTCTGCTTCTGTGGTCTTATTTTCTGATATCATATTTGCAAACCTATCATTAAACGTGTAAGTCTTTCTTTATAAATATTTGGCAAAAATAACCGGCAACGATCTAGATTCTGTAGAATATTATTGTAATTACGAGTGCAACAAAGAGTCATTGTAATTGTCGGTTGCAAAATCATTTCGGACACTTCAAAGCGCATACTTTTTCGGAAATAAGATTTTGAAAAGGCAATTCCAATTGCAATTGCAAATCAACAAAGTTACGAAAGAATGGAAAAATAATTTCTGCGCAGTTTTCCGTTTAAAAATTATTTATTAGCCTATGGTTGTGACGGCACGTTGTAAAGGCCATATCATGGATAGCAACGGAAGCAAAACTATATAGCCTTTCTAGTCAATTCCTCTCAATTGTCAAGGAATAAAGTATTACTATTCTATTAGATCTTAATGTAGTTATAATGTGCGCTTAGAATACAAGAAGTTCTGTACGATGCCTTTAGTATAAAGAAAACTACAGAAATTCAAAACTAACTGCTCCCCGAAGATTTGCGGTTATTCGATACTACGCATGGCAACTTTGCGAGTGCATGCTTTCAAACTATTCCGGCTAAAAAAGCGATCTAAAAAGTGGACGTTCCTGAAATATAGCGGTGCATTAAGACACATGTGTATGCTGCTAAATTGATTTGGCATTATTGATGTTAAAAGCATGTATAACATACATGGACCAAAAGAATATATAGAATAACAGTTAGCAAGACCAACTGTGTAGCTACATACCTTGGGCGGTTGCGGTTGTAAGATAAAATACCAATAAATATCTTTAAAACAACTTTTATTTGTAAATATCTTGAATACAATTACCAAGAATCACATAAAAATATTGTTTCGTTTTCAATTCTGGGAAAAGGAACAAAGTTCCTAGATTAATAAAAATAACTCATATATTTGAATTCATGCATGAGGCGCTTGATGGTTTTATATTTCAAACTTTAACTGTGTTATTATTTATTTATTTATTTAGCTTTGCCAACTAGGGCAGGGTCACCACAACAGCATATGCCAATTACTGTGGGCCCTTTTTACCTAACCCACCCTGTCAACTTTCCCTGTGGGAGGAAACCGGAGTACCCGGGAAAAACCCACGGCTTTCGGCAGAGCGTTGACTTTTACTCTTTTCACATGAGGACTGGGTTCGAGTCGCATTGAGAAGGTACTTAGTGAGATTCGAACCTGCAGCCTCAGAGGTGAAAGGCAAGTGCGCTAACCACTTGGCCACCGAAGCCCACTTTTAAAAAAATGCCGTTTATTATGTAAAGCCGCAATTACACGCGCGAGAAAGTTTTCTAGGACAAGATTTCATACGCCAAGTTTTACTTTCGAACTGTCACTCGCAAAACCAACTGGCATTCACAATAGCACCGAAACAGTAATTACTATATTGCACGATTATCCAACCGCCATATCTCTGTTGACCTAAAATGTGTCTTATTATGAGAAGGCACTTGTTCATAAGATAGTATGCAAGCTTTTGAAAAAGTGTGCTTGTTATAGAAACACTTGGCAAAGTTGACTATACGGACGCGCAAATAAAACTTGCTAATCGAAAACGCGTCATAAAACGTGTTCGTTTGTAACCGGCTTAATTAATCAGTAAAACCGGTTATTAAAAACGAACTAGTTTTCCATGGCAAGTAAATTTCCCACGTTTTCTATGACAAATATATTATTCTCGCCATTTTTGAATTTTTGTCCAAAAGCACTTTTAAAAAAATGCCGTTTATAATAGGCCTATATTCTGGGAAATCAAATACTTGGAAAAGATTCCTTTCACAGCATATATGAGGTTTTATGTTACAATCAAACCGGATTGCAAATCAACAATGCAAGTTGTGTCGCGATGTTGCAAAGTTTCGCGCAATAGCCCAACACATTTGATTTTCATACTGTGGTGCAGTAAATTTCTCCCGTCTACGTCTTCGCCGGTCATTTACAATTCCCAGCACGTTTAGCACAATAAAATTGACTTATTTGTTCTGTACCACTGCACTTAATAAATTCTCAAGTGGTTGAATTGTCTACAGAGTTCACGCTTTATATATCAACCGGTATCATAACTAGTATATTTAATTTTCTTCACATTTTTAGATATTTAGCAAAAAAAGCACTTGAAAACATTTAATATTCCAGGAAAACAAATACTTGGAAAGGTTCCTGTCACAGCATTTGTACATGTGGTTTTATATTACAGTCAAACCTGATTACAAATCAACATTACAATATTGAGACGCAATACTGCAAAGTTGCGCGAAATCGGCATCAACAACCAGTTTAAGCTGCAACCACAATAAAAAATTATGTATTTAACTTTCATAAAGATGGAGTAAACTTTCGTTTTCGCGGTTCCATATAGAACATCCCAATAAAACTCTTATTTAGGCAGATTTGGACCAAGTTTAACCCAATACAATTAATTGATTTGTTTTATGAAAAGCCTACTGCACTAGAGATAAACAATCTAGATCACAGTCAGTGAAACACTGCTTTATCCTACATACTGAGATCCATGCTGTCAACAAACAAACCGTTTAAATTTTCTTTTAATAGCAATAAACTATTATTGTATATCGTCCAGGCCTTCACCTCTGGCAAAGCCTATACAATACCCTGAAATTTCAGTTCAAAAACTTGTCCCACCTTCGTGCCCTCTCTTGGCCCCCACTTTAAACATGCATGGCCGTTCCGTAGTCCCTGTACACTCTGTATTATTTGAACTGATGCAATCCGAGCTTAATGATCCGGAGGCTTAAATGCGGTGTTTTCCAGAAAAAAATAATAAGATTTAATATTAGAAATCTGAATCTCTGCAGGCTATATACAGCTAATTCAAAGAAGGTTGTCCTTCGAAACTCTAAACCTTAGACCTTACTCTAAACGCGAAAAGTGCAATGGGAACGCTCTCCATCGTAAATCTTGGCTGTATGCACAAGGATTATGACAATTATAAGTCTTTTTGACCATGCAAATAAGGCAAACACTAGTGCGTGTTCCATTGCTCTTTTCGCGCTTATAGAGTATAAGGTGTTTAAGATTTAGAGTTTCGAAGGACAACCTTTTTTGAATTAGCTTCTACAGATATATATATTTCGTTATTCGATTAATTAAAAAGGAAATAAATATTATGACGAACTGTCTGTGCCAGTGTAGGCAGTGCCGATAATGTAAACAAGCTTTCGTTGGTCTATTTTTCGTTGAAAAATATAAGGAGAATTTCGACGTTTCGAGCGAGGGCCCTTCGTCTTACTATAGTTACTATACAGTAGTAACTAGACGAAGGGCCTTCGCTCAGAACGTCAAAATTCTCCTTATATTTTTCAGGTAGTTGCAACCCTACCAAGGAAAGCTTGTATAAATATTATGAGACTGTCATAGCAACAAGTTGATTAAGCTGACACATTACTTCCATCAGCCCTAAAATAATTGAAGGATAAGCCTTGCCCTTGGCATTCTTTATAATTGCATTGCCCATAGTTATACAGTTAATTAAGGTTGTCCTTTCAAAATCAAAACCCTCGACCTCTAACGCGACGACGGATTTTCATACATATTCTAATTCGTGCTTCCGACACTCCGTTGTTACGGTTGCTTCGTGCCAAATATGTTCATTATTGTGCTTTTGCGTAAAAATTAAGTGATTTATAATCCACAAATTCCCGTAATTTTCACCTATTTCGGATTTTATTCGCCGTCTAACCCAATTCAGTTGCAAACCCTGCAGAATCCATGGGATTTGTGAACTTTTTGACTCTGAAAAAGTTTTTTGGGCGCATGCTCAACACCTTTGGGAATAAAATTTACTTAATGATCCGAGTTGGCCTAAATATTAGACATACAGTTAATTAGAAAAATATAAGACTTAAGATCGTGCTAACATGCATGCATAAACAATCTCATATCGCCCTTAGTGGTCGACTGGTCGAAGGTTTTGAACTTTGCCTCGGTTAGCCAGCATACAATCTGAAAGCATTACCGCAATATAAGGTTGACGAACAGCACATAGCGACTAAAATGCATTGGACAAGTATGTAATTATAGTTTACAGGAAAACTAACGAAAAGGGAATACGGTAGTAGTCTGCTGTAGAATATAATGGCATACATAATAGCAATAATTGCATTTCAAACTTATTTCGCGCGCCAACGTTATTTTAAAATCATCACGACGTAAAATCATTGTATTTATAAAGTTTGTTCGTTCATCAACCTTGTATCAGTCGTTTCGCATACTATGAAGCGTTATTAGGGTCAAAATTCGAATACAAATTATATTATCCTTGCACTCAATTTATATTCTTTAAATCGAATAACATAATTTGAAATGGCATATAACATAATTTGAAATGGCATAATAGAATTTGAAATGGCATAATAGAATTTGAAATGGCATAATAGAATTTGAAATGGCATAATAGAATGTGAAATGGCATAATAAAATTTGAAATGGCATAATAGAATTTGAAATGGCATAATAGAATTTGAAATGGCATAATAGAATTTGAAATGGCATAATAGAATTTGAAATGGCATAATAGAATTTGAAATGGCATAATAGAATTTGAAATGGCATAATAGAATTTGAAATGGCATAATAGAATTTGAAATGGCATAATAGAATTTGAAATGGCATAATAGAATTTGAAATGGCATAATAGAATTTGAAGTGGCATAATAGAATTTGAAGTGGCATAACATAATTTGAAATGGCATAACATAATTTGAAATGGCATAATAGAATTTGAAATGGCGTAATAGAATTTGAAATGGCATAATAGAATTTGAAACAGCATGGGTAAAAATCATGCGTTTATTCATATATGGTAAAGGTATTGTCTAAGGATTGTGGTGCATGGATTCAAAATATCCGTGCGTGAAGAAGTAGTTACCGGTACAAGTGTTCGGTAATTTAATTAAGCAGGCCACAAGGAATGAAGGCTCTGTATATAATTCAAATATTTGTAGCAATTTATTTCAGCATGCATCGTTGTAAAGCCAGTTTTCCTGAGCATGCGCAGATTGAAAAGAGGTTGATAAATCCATGTACTTCCGCGTGTATTCGCGTATCAAAATGAAAAGTTTGTCATAAGTCAACTTTTTGGCGTCCTACAGAAGTATTACCAATCAACATTCACTAAATTTTGAAATTTAAAAATTTTAACGTTTTTGATACGCCCATGATGTAAAACACGAACGACTTGATTGTAAACACACGGCAGTTAATATAAAACATGAACAACTTGTATAGCAATCAAAGTTGATATTTTGTAATATTTGACTAGCATAAGGAATTGTATAGCTCTATTTGAATTATCTAGATATCTATCGGAATTGTTGTTTTCTTGGTTATTTTCTGCCATCATGCGAAACTAAATTAAACCCACTTCAAGCGTACCATGCCGAAAAGTATGAAAACATTCAGTTTAAATTGCAAAATTTAGTGAATGTTGATTAGTTAATACTTCCATAGGATGCCAAAAAGTTTTACTAAAAATGTATTCACCAATAGTACAAATAAAATAGGAAACATTTTATAAAATGTCAACTTGGGTTCGATTCTCGAAAACAAACATGTTCGTTTCTCTTAGTACTTCGGCTCGTAAATATACCTTACCAAAAACACCATTCAAAATACTTCTATAACGTTTAAAATGGGATCAACTGATACGTCTATATACTTCATCTAAAATTTTAAAAATTTAAAAATCTCCAGCGGCTTTGGCGTATAGTCCAAAATCGTCCATGTACTGATCTTAGAATTTCGAAACCACCTTACGACAACTTCATATATCGTTCATATTATCTTTTTGTGCTAGTTTCTGCGTCAGCTATTTAAGAAACATTTGGCATTCAAACCCAAGCTCGTGCAAATGGTGTTTTTGGTAACGTATATTTACGAGCCGAAGTACTAAGAGAAACGAACACGTTTGTTTTTGAGAATCGAACCCAAGTTAACGTTTTATAAAATTTTCCTATTTTATTTGTACTATTGGTGAATACATTTTTAGTAAAACTTTTTGACGTCCTACGAAAGTATTAACTAATCAACATTCACTAAATTTTGCAATTTAAACTGAATGTTTTTTATACTTTTCGGCATGGTACGCTTGAAGTGGGTTTAATTTAATTTCGCATGATGGCAGAAAATAACGAAGAAAACAACAATTCCGATAGATATCTAGATAATTCAAATAGAGCTATACAATTGCTTATGCTAGTCAAATATTACAAAATATCAACTTTGATTGCTATACAAGTTGTTCGTGTTTTATATTAACTGCCGTGTGTTTACAATCAAGTCGTTCGTGTTTTACATCATGGGCGTATCAAAAACGTTAAACATTTTTAAATTTCAAAATTTAGTGAATGTTGATTGGTAATACTTCTGTAGGACGCCAAAAAGTTGACTTATGACAAACTTTTCATTTTGATACGCGAATACACACGGAAGTACATGGATTTATCAACCTCTTTTCAATCTGCGCATGCTCGGGAAAACTGGCTTTACAACGATGCACGCTGAAATAAATTGCTACAAATATTTGAATTAGGGACCGGTCATAAAGTAACTGCTAGGTTGGGCTGGAGTGATTTGGGATGGGCCATGGAAAATCTTTGGGCAGTTTCGATGGGCCGCCAATTTTTTTGTATGTCCACGGTTGGGCCACCAAACAAAAACCTGTGCATGTCTACTTCAAAAAATAAAGATATTAATAATAAAAGTAAAGAAGACTATCCAAATTATCAAATGCAAATGACGCTATTGAAGCTAATACTTTGTTTATACAACAACAAGAAGTGGTCGAGTCACAGTAAATATGACCAACTGGAGAGCAGCTCAGTATGTCAAGCTTGGTGGAATTATGTATGTCAATACAGTGCCGTGTATATTTACAATGTTCATACCTGCAAGTTTAAAAGTGTATTTTCCCAATTTAGATTGGGTGGGTCATGAAACAGTTTTTGTGGGTAGCCGCGCATGCGCAGCTAACCACTATGTGAGAGACTGAAGCGCGATCTTCCGTTTCTCTGTGGCTCTCCGTAGCCTTCGTGTCCGCGGTGTCCTGCTGCGCGGTTCCTTTTATCATTGAAATACGAACTGTCTATAGACCACAGGCTAAGTTCTAGACCACGCTCATACTGTATAGAGACGCTAAGTTCTAGACCACGCTCATACTGTATAGAGACCATCTATAGACCACAGGCTAAGTTCATAACGCTCATACTGTATAGAGATGTATATAAAATTATAAATTCTTAGTATAACATAACGCTCATAACGCTCATACTGTATAGAGATGTATATAAATTCTTAGTATAACATAACGCTCACACTGTATAGAGATGTATATAAATTCTTAGTATAAAAGTCTTTATTGCAATATGTTTTGTCTGGTTGAAAGTCATTTCCAACGCATATAGAAGCGATATGTCGTTGTTTATATCAGTCACAGCTTGTACAGGGGTGATTGGGGTTAATATTAGCGCACTGGGTCTGTTTTATATCGTGTATTTATATCGTGTATTAAATGTCATAGTTTAATAAAGACGACTGACATATCAGTATAAAAGTCTTTATTGCAATATGTTTTGTCTGGTTGAAAGTCATTTCCAACGCATATAGAAGCGAATATATAGAAGCGAATATGTCGTTGTTTATATCAGTCACAGCTTGTACATGGGCGAATATGTCATTGTTTATATCAGTCACAGCTTGTACATCTTGTACATGGGTATTGGGGTTAATATTAGCGCACTGGGTCTGTTTTATATCGTGTATTAAATGTCATAGTTTAATAAAGACGACTGACATATCAGTTTGATCAAACATATTGTATTACAATTGTTTGATCAACATTGTACATTTTAATAGTATGATTTATCAGGTTGCAAATAGAATCAACATTGTACATTTTAATAGTATGATTTATCAGGTTGCAAATAGAATCGAATTATGATTTATCAGGTTGCAAATAGAATCGAATATGTCGTTTGTTTATTATCAACATTGATATCATTGTATATTTTCAACATTGATGTCATTGTATATTTTAAATAGTTTGATTTATCAGGATGTTTATTGTATTTATCAGGTTGCAAATAGAATCGAATTGCAAATAGAATCGAATATGTCGTTTGTTTAGAGCCGACTTGCGATAAAACTTTTATGCCGGCTACATTTAGTGTGAAATTGACTTTATCTTCAGCTACAGAAATTGGATAAACATGTTTGTACGACATTACCATTGGAATCGGGGCAGATCATTGGAATCGGGGCAGATCTGCACGGTCTGTGTCTGTGTCTGTGACTAAGCCAAGCACGGTTTACACGAGGGTCAGTGGAATATTAGCGTACGAAGTTTTTTGGGGGGATATACCAAATACATATGGCATGCATTGACACATTAGTTAAACACGACATTGCAATCGGGTCAGGTCTATAATATATGATAAGCCAAGCACTGTTTACACGAGGGTCAGTGGAATATTAGCGTACGAAGTTTTTGAGATACGGGATATATTTGTCGAATATTGAAAGCAAGTTGAATGTCAATACCAATATACATATGGCATGCATCGAATATGTCGTTGTTTGCATGTAATATTTGGTCATTGGAATATGCAATTGTGTCATTAGCATGAGGTCTGTTCTGCATCGTCACAGCTTGCTCAAGGGTCATTGGAATATTACCATATAAAAACGCACGCGATATCTGATTCAAACAATGTATCAGTAAAAATATAAGAAAATCGTGCAATTCTTCTATTATAGGGCCTTCTGTGTGTAGTTCAGTTGGTTGTCTGACAAAATTTGCAGTGTAAATATAAAATCAAACCAATAGTTTTGTATTGAATATGTCTTCGTTTATATATATAATAACAGCTTGCGCAAGGGTCATTGGAGTACTAGCATAAAAACGCACGAGATATTTGTTTCAACTAACACTGTAAGTCTGTATATGCGCAAGGGTCATTGGAGTACTAGCATAAAAACGCACGAGATATTTGTTTCAACTAACACTGTAAGTCTGTATTAGCTAGTAAAAATATAAGAAATTCGTGCGATTTTGTTCGATTACATGTTCAGCTATTGAATATGTCTTCGTTTATATATATAATAACAGCTTGCGCAAGGGTCATTGGAGTACTAGCATAAAAACGCACGAGATATTTGTTTCAACTAACACTGTAAGTCTGTATTAGCTAGTAAAAATATAAGAAATTCGTGCGATTTTGTTCGATTACATGTTCAGCTAGATTCGAAGAAGTAAATGGGTTATTATGTTCAGATCAGATGATACCAGTTCCTTCACATTTATCATAAGCTAGAACCTAGAAAAATCAAATCGCACTAGGAAAGGTAAAAAAATGCAAACTATAAACAGAAACAATAAAACGTACAAATTATATCTGATCGTAATGCTCCCTACTATAGCATTTTACTCTGGCTGACAACCGCCAATTTTTCTGTTAATTAACGGATATAGCCTACTGTAGTTTTTGCGCATTCCAATGGTCAACTTAAGAAAATTAGTCTGGATAAGAAAAAATTTAGACAAACATCCACACAAGATTCTCTTTTTTAATAACATTTTTTTTCAAAAACCAATATACCTATATATCATTGTTTACAATCCCAAAAATGAATATATATTACTCTGATTTGTTATTGGTTTATTTGGAAAAAATGTTGAACAGTTCATTCTATATTACTATGTGCAATTGTTTTCCTCAATATTTTACTATTAACTCCATGCAGTGGATGCGTAAAGTTTTGTAGGTTATCATATATATTTTCATTATTATTAAATAACCAATATATAGATTTCCTCAGAAATTTTCCAACTTCATTTAAAACTTACCAATCATACTCAACTGTTATAAGTCCCACTTAACATGATTGCTGAATTTGAAAAGTTTGAATTTGGAAAAACTCTGACGAAGTTATTGCAAACAATTACATGCAATTATCATGCATATACAACTCATTGTAAACAAGCATATTCCATGGCCAATTAGAAGATTTAGTCTAGTTATTGCAAACAATTACATGCAATTATCATGCATATACAACTCATTGTAAACAAGCATATTCCATGGCCAATTAGAAGATTTAGTCTACATAACTGTAAACAAACTATTGTGATACCAAACAAATCCAACGTTGCAAATCGAACAATGTTTTTTGATTTAACAAAACAAATCCTATTATGAACTTAACAAACTTAACAAAACTTTTTAACAATTAAAGTATGATATCTTCCTATCAGGGAATAATAAATTTAAATATAAATTTAATTTAAAAGGCTTTCAAAATATATTTTGATCTTACATTATATTTAATTGGAATGTTCTCCATACATTGCAGCGCATTTGTAACTTCATCAACTGTTGCGTCTTTTTGAACGCCTGCTTTGGACATCAATGTTGTCATCACATCGGTGAACGAAGACAACCATACATCTTTTCCTTCAAGCTCGATGCAAATGCGCGCTGAGATAGCTTTCTTCACATGCTTGAGTTTTTGAGAAGTCCCACAAGCTTCGCATTTGAAAATGGCAGAACCATGTTCAACAGCAGGCATGCGTTTGTTACATGATTTATTTTGGCACATATGGAACGAGCTCACCTTGTCCACCAATTTGAACTCCTCGACTGTGATCTCTTTCTCTGTGTCTGAGAGCACCTCCTTCCCCTTGACAACTTCCTTCTGAAAATCACTTTTGTCAAAAGATGTTTCAGTAGTAGTTCCCAGGAATATCTCACCTGAGAAATTTTTAACCGATAAATTAGTTATCTGGTATGCTACACCGTCTTTGCAATCCTTTATTGCATTTTGCCAGATATGAAGTATCGCTGTGCCCGTTTCATCTTCAATGACACAGTCCTCCTTAACCAAGCCTTTTCGCCCATCTCGCATACTTACCTCTTTGGGATCTTCTAAACCCAATGACAGAATACCTTCTACATTCACTTTTTGATTCGTGGATAGACTTTGCAACTGTTCTAATTTAATGTTAATTGAACTTGAAATCGCAACGCTACTCTCACCGGAATTGACATCATGCATTTTTTGGAATTTCACATCATCTCTACTCGCTTCAAATATGGACGAAGTAGAATTAATAAATATCTGATCCTTGCTTTTATTGACATTTACAAGCTTGACAGGACTGCCAGTCATATGGTAATGATTCACCTTGGCATGCGTATTTTTATCAAAGCCCACAGACCGGACTAATTTCCCTTCATCGGTTTGTAATTCAAATGAATAATAGTCTTTTCCATTTCTCCCTTTCTTCATAGGCGAGAGCGAGTGAACGTACCCAGAATCATTACCTAGCAAAAAATGATTTCCTAAATTAATATATTAGTACACATAAACTTTTTAACAACTTTGTTTTAACTGTGTATTCTGTTTAACGGGAAAACTAGATAATATAGAGACCTTAAGGTTGACGTTCACGGCAAATGTCAAACCGCTAACGAAGATTTTCATTTTACAACTCTATTATAACAGCTTTTACACCAGTTTTGGAAATATATTAAACAATTATTAAACTTGTGGTATTTAGCATTGATTTAACAAAGCAAATTAACCACTAGTCATTAATCACCAAAGTTATTAAGATTTAGCGTTTGAAGTGTACGTTTGGCGTATAAATTTCATGCTTTAACGACTACAAGCCCTTGCAGCAGTTCAAGTATGAAATTTATACACCAAACGTCAACTCAGTTCAAATGCCAAATCTTAATTTACTAACTAGTGTTAATTTGCTTTCTTAAATTATTGCTAAATATCACAACTTTAATAACCATTTAATATATTTCAAGATCTCTATTGTTAAGCTAATACGTTAAAATATCGCCTTATCCAAAAACATTGAGTTAGCTATTCGGCATTGAATTGCACGTGTTACTGGTTTTGATAGTTGCGCGCGTTGTGGAACAAGACGGAAATCTGAACAGTTTAAAATAAGCAGATATAATAGAAAATAGAAATAAAAAAGATTCAACCAGTTATGCTGGCAGAATTAGTGTAATATACAAGTTCGCGTTTTAATGCTACCTTATTTTGCAATTGCGTGCGTACACGCTGCGTGCATCGTGCTACGAATTTTGACTTTAATCATGCAGGAATGATGTTATGTCACGCTATCATGGATAAATGAAACTTGTTAAAACAAAATATATTGTACTTCATTTCTGGTGATCATATTTTCGTCTATTAATAAATATTTGTGGTTGCGCTTATGATGTTTAACAAACACCACAACAATGCAAAGTTCATACCATGACGCAGCCATTGCGCTTGATTATTTTTACCTTGTAAGAACATTTTTCGTTAAATCGTGAGGGGTATTATGGCGCGCCATTCGTATCAGTTTTTAAAATTTGTTTGCGCAATTTTGCAATATTAACGCGGATTTACGCGATTTAAACATGCACATTCAGTCAATTTTGATTAGTTCACGAGCTTATTTGTAGGAAATGAAAGGTAAAGGCTTCTAAGTTCTATTATTATTTTCTCGAAAGGTGGTAATTAAACTATGCGGATAGGGGAATAGTATTTTCACTATTTTGCAGGTTTCATATCTTTGAATTTAAATACTGTATTGACTAAAACTATCGTTCGGAATTAGGAGATATTGTTTCACTGAATTGCAGATATTCCAGATGTTCCAGTCCATGCCGTTTTAGACGTTGCCTAATATATTATTGTGTTTTGTATAGAAATACAGGACATCATGTCTGAGGAATAATTGAAATAAAGTTGAGTCTAGTGGAATAAAGTTGAAATAAAGTTTAGTCATAGTGCGCAAAATTTCGTCGCGCTCTTGTAATCTATTCGTGAGGTACTTGATCATTTGATGGAAATGGGAAGTACAAGTATATCTTCCAAGTTCTGATCATGTGAGAATGAGCCACTCGCATGCGATGCAAGATATCCTGAAATAGACATACGACGTACGTACTGCTCGTACAATCAACGTGTACACTTTATGTACAATTGAAAGAATAACGTGCCTGCAAACCGCTTTCTAGCCAAACAACGGCGACTATAATATATGGAAGAGTATAAGTTTATTTAATTAAGCCAATTTTCCACTGGGCGAATTTGTTCGCGCGAAGCGAAAAACAAGTCTTGCCAATGTGTCAATGTGATCAGGGGAAAAAATTCGCCGCGAAAACTCAGTTGGACCAGATCCTACTTTTTTACTATTCGCGCGAACAAATTCGCCTAGTTGAAAATATGCTTTACTGTCACAGTCGATTTATGCACTATCACTATATTAATTCCTAACAGATGTCGCAAATGATCACGCTACACGCAACTTTTCCAGTCATCTTATAATCTTTTCATCAGGTAAAAAAATGCGCCGTGAATCTACACAGGTTTGTGTTTTAATTGTACTTTATTTTAGCGTGCCATGCATCGAACTACGAATTTTGACTTGTGTGTTTGGTTACATTTTGATCATGCATCAAGTACACGCATGCCTATCACGCTATCATAAAAATATGAAACTTGTTAAAACCAAATATATTGTACTTAATTTCTGATTCTGGTATAAATGTGTTCATATTTTTGTCTATTAAGTAGTGTAGTAAGTATGTAAATACTTGTTACATATAATATGGATCAATATAAAATACTTATTGGCATAAAGCTCGTAAATAACATACAATATCCTTTACAACAACGTTCAAGCTTTCAAGCATTTCCTTCTAGTTTTTTACTGAAACAACGTAAATATAATTTTATTCTTTCACGAACGTTTATTTATTTGTACGTTAAAAATAAATGGCACACTTACCCTTACGTTTTCCTTCCATTGCGCTGTAGTTGGTACTTGTACTTGTTCTTTACTACGAGTGTCGTTTTCTAATTTTCAAGTGGAGCGAGTATCTAGTTGCGGTCTGACAGCCGATAAAACGAAATTAAGAAACGGTCCCAGCTAAATTCAGCACAACTATTTCAGCACAATACTAACAGGAAATAATTTTTAGGTTGTCACCCCTGACAGTCTAAAATCGCACCTGATTGGTCAAATCTAATCTAATTTCCAAACCGTTCACAGGTCATGTGAAACAATAAATAATGCACAATAAATATTAATAATTCAAATGATAGTGGGTCACGCAATCGACGGCCCAGATTAAGAGGACTCTTAATCTGTGACGTCGGTGACGCAAGGTCCACGTTCGTACACGCTTTACGCAAAGGCCACGCAACCGAGGAGTGATAATATAATATATTATATATGGTCTTTTATATCTTACAAAATATATATTATCGCTACTCTTGAGTTTCACGTCCTTTCGAGACAATCTTCAGGCGATAACTTGCTCTACTAGAATTTCAGTATCGAACACTCTCATGTTAATAATTCCAAGGGCCTATCGATCGCAAATGACTTATATTACTACCTCAAAAAAACAAGCAGAAATTCGATGTTTGGAGCGAAGCGCCTTCGCTCGAAACATCGAGTTTATGCTTGTTTTTCTGAGGTAGTACTATAACTACTCAGCACAGCATTTTCACATTGGTACTACCCACACTGGTACAGACAGTTGTAGTGTATGTAGAGCTGAACCAGTGAACTCAATCTATAACTAGCGCCGTGCTTTCGCCATCGCGTGCATGATCAAGGGCACAGAGCTCAGAGGCTGACAGAGGCACAGACAGAGGTCAAGGGCTTTGAGCCTGTTCGCGGGTGCAGCGCGCTAGGCCACCAAGAACGCTAACCTAAGACGGATAAAGTTTCATTGTATTCGCGTATCAAAATATATACTTTGCAAATACTATTAAAGACCAAAAAGCTCTCTGTATTTTCATAATATTCAAAGATACTTGTCAACGATCACTTGAACCACAAGGTAAGATAACAATTATATTATTTTAAGTTATTTATGAATGTGCGACATTGATACTTTTATATAAATTCTTTTCATATATTAAACTGACTGAGAGACAACAGACCTTTGTCTCTCGTGCAAAGAATATGTCCTTTGGCTATTGTATATTTGTGCGGTTGTATTTCTTGTATTTATGAATAAACAGGACATAACGTGCGGCAAAATACTGCATGGTTAACTGCTTTGTGTTTTTTGCACTATATGAAAAAGCTTGCGAGGTTGTTGCTGGCATGACAAGTGGTAATGGTGAAAAGGTCGAAATGTCTAATTATTAATATCCGTACTCGCTGTACGATATATTATGTTTTGAATAGCTATATCCCTGAAGAATTACAAGCTTTATTAAAGCTTTTATATATTCATCTCTCAATATACAGTATATTGGGTTCATATTTAATATTATTAACCGTTTTTGACAGGCTACCACACATGGTGGGGGGGGGGGGGTATACGAGGTGGGCGTATGTGTACATAGGCAACATTTGGGTCAAATCCGTTCTGTTCATGCGCTTGTTTTATTTACATTATGGTTTCAAACAATAGTTCAAACAATAGATAATTGAATTAAAATTCCGATCTGTGGACCCACAAGTTAGCTCATTATGAATGCATTCAGAATATATCACAAAGGAAAAAATGAATTACTAAAGGCGGTTTTCCACTAGGCGAAATTTTTCGACCGAATCGAAATTTCTCTTTGCAGAACTAATTGTAAAAAGACAAAATAGGTCGAAAAATTCCGCCTCGTGGAATCAGGCCTTAAAGCGAAAATTCAGCCCCAACGCATCAAATTTTAAATGGCAACGCTAATTTTTTTTGTTTTGGGACTAAATGTTTGCTTTAGTAGTTCAATTTTTCCCTGCGTGATATATTCTGAATTTCATGCGTAATGACCTAACCGGCTTGTGCCCACAGATCGGAATTTTAATTCAATTATCTATTGTTTGAGACAATAATGTAAACCAAACAAGTGCATGAGCATGAGCAAAACGGACTTTGGTGACAAACAAGTATTTATTGTAGTTATAAACATGAATATAACCGGTAAGGCATATCCTCAGCTGATAAACAAATATTGGGATATTATAGTGCATTACAGTGAATATAGTAAGCTTTTGCTTGAGTGGGCAGATATTTGAGGGGCTGAGGGCGCGCTTTATATATTTGAAGATTTACAGCGTCTAGTCTCTTGTGTGAGCATCTATGCAAATCAGTATGTACAGATGGTAAAGATTTGTTGACATTGATTTCTATTACATCAGCCACATGTCGTGCCAGCAAACAGCTAACAACTATAACAACTAAAATTAGCAAATTACTACTGTAAATGGAAATGGAGAGCATCTTTAAGTGTTAATTTCTTTGAAATTTACCCCTCCAGGCTAACAATTGTATAAGTTTTTTCTCATGAGTTAATTTCATACAATTGTTTTTCTAACTTTAAAAATTATGAATTAACCAAATATTGGTTTAGGCAATGTAATCTATTGTGAATAGGGTAATTTTCATTGCCAGATAACAAATTCGAGAGGTAATATGACATGAATAAACTGCATAAATGTTATCTCTTTCAGGTTAATTCTGTGCAACTGTGAACTATTTTAACAAGCAGAAAATTGAGAAACCAGCGTGTTTGCACTGACGAACATCCAGTCAGGCGCGTGCATGTATGTCACATGCTTACAATTAACATTGCTACAAGTTCTAAATTAGTACGGTATATCTAAACAAGTCCAGATATTAAAAATATCAGTAAAAACACAATTTGGAAATTTTAGACTAAAGATTTAGAAAGATCCAACCAGACTATTAATCAATAAGCAAAAAGTAAAATATTTAGTTTATAGAATCCCATATCATGGGTGTCACTCTAGAAATATATCGTTGCAGGATAGGATCACACAAAAATTTTATTGAATCTCAAAACAATTTGTCACGACTTAAAGGTGAATTTTGGAACCTTTTACTATTTTTGTTTTATATCAATATATTTTACATGCCATATCTCAACAGGCAATTGAATGAATATTCAAGAGAAAGTGAAGTATGCATAAATTGGTGTATGCAAATGATATATAATAATCATTTTTATGTGCCACTGTTGTTAAGACTCTCAAATGATGTGGAGGAAAATCCTGGTCCTAGGACTATAAGTGATATAATAGATCCCATGTTTACAGTCCATGCTGACAACAACCAGGGTAATAATTCACTGTTCGGACTGAATGCAGGGAAACAGTGTGTTGCCATGTCATTATGTGCTATTGTGTATAAAGAAATAAAGTCTGTCAATATTTGGGATCGATCAATATTAAACCAAATCTTATTTTTGGGAAACAACTTATATGGTGTAATTAGCAGGAGTATAAATAAGAATTATCTATTGCTAACTGATGTACCAGAGTTTGTTGAAATGGATAATCACACTTTTCATTTGCAGTATAGTGATTCATTTTCAGGGGGATTATTCATGAATGCCAATAATCATCCTTATGTAACACTTGAGCACGCTATAAATGAAACATTCCTCACTTTAAATTACAGAAGCTGTTTGCTCACAATTGGTATGAACACTGTTGCCATTATAATGCCATTTCCCGGTGTGTTTAAAGTATTCGATTCTCACTCTCGAGATCTTTATGGCATGCCAAGTATATTTGGTCACTGTGTCTTAATTTCAGTGGAAGGTGTAGAAAACCTTGCTAATTTTTTCAGGGATACTTCATCGGCAACAAATCAAAATTATACAATTCCATTTGAATTAAAGGGTGTGAAGTTAATTTATGAAACACCCAGGTCAGACCACGAAAATACACATTCAGTCGTAATCAACAATTACAGTCAAGAACCAACTGGTCCTTGTGCTTCGTCTGAAAGAGTAAACGAGAAAGAGAAAGTAAATCAAAATTTCAATTTGGATAGATATGAGAAAAGAGACATTAAACTTCAGAAAGATCGAGAGCGTAAGAAAAATCTAAGAAAAAGCGAGACTCCTGAACAAAGAGAAAGGAGATTAGCCAAAGAATGCTATAGTGTGAAAAAACCCCCGAATCATTTGAGGACAAACAAGCGAGACTTGACAAAAAGCGTGAGCAACAACATCATGAATCTTCAGAGAAAAGAGAAGAAAGACAGGCCAAAAAACGAAAGAATACCAGTGCGCGAAGGCAACTAATAGCAAACGTTGAGTCACCTCAAGACAAGCAAGTAAGGCTTGAAAAAGAACGAGAATTGAAAAAAGCTTCGGAACAAATTCAATGTTCAGAGAAAAGAGAAGAAAGACTTGCAAAAAAACGAAAGAATACCAGTGCGCGAAGGCAACTAATAGCAAACGTTGAGTCACCTCAAGACAAGCAAGTAAGGCTTGAAAAAGAACGAGAATTGAAAAAAGCTTCGGAACAAATTCAATGTTCAGAGAAAAGAGAAGAAAGACTTGCAAAAAAACGAAAGAATACCAGTGCGCGAAGGCAACTAATAGCAAACGTTGAGTCACCTCAAGACAAGCAAGTAAGGCTTGAAAAAGAACGACAATTGAAAAAAGCTTCGGAACAAATTCAATGTTCAGAGAAAAGAGAAGAAAGACTTGTAAAAAAACGAAAGAATACCAGTGCGCGAAGGCAACTAATAGCAAACGTTGAGTCACCTCAAGACAAGCAAGTAAGGCTTGAAAAAGAACGAGAATTGAAAAAAGCTTCGGAACAAATTCAATGTTCAGAGAAAAGAGAAGAAAGACTTGTAAAAAAACGAAAGAATACCAGTGCGCGAAGGCAACTAATAGCAAACGTTGAGTCACCTCAAGACAAGCAAGTAAGGCTTGAAAAAGAACGACAATTGAAAAAAGCTTCGGAACAAATTCAACGTTCAGAGAAAAGAGAAGAAAGACTTGAAAAAATCCGAAAAAATACCAGTGCGCGAAGGCAACTAATAAGAAACGTTGAGTCACCTCAAGACAAGCAAGTAAGGCTTCAAAAAGGACGAGAACGAAAGAAAGCTTCGGAAAAAAATCAATCTACAGAGGAAAGAGAAGAAAGACTAGAGATTGCGCGAAAAAGAAATCATTTAAAAAGATTAAAACTGCAGAAAAATACGTTGGATGAAAAACAAGCCAGACTTGGAAAACCTACAGAAAGGATTAAAACTATATCTCAAAGTAGTGAATCAAACACAAATTCAACACTAGGGCTCCGTATCGATACTAATTCTATTTTAGAACTAGTCAGAAACTTTCATAGCTCTGTATCAACTGGGCCATTATATGTATGTAGTTGTTGTGATCAATTGTGGTATAAACACAGTGTTTCCCCTGCAGACCGTCTAAGGTTAACTAATCGTGATATATGCAGATACCTTCAAAATAAAAAGAGCGTTGACAATATTGAGTGGCTCTGTCACACTTGTAATAACCACTTAAAAAGAGGGAAAGTTCCTCCCTGTGCAATTGTTAATGGGATGAAATTTCCACAAAAACCCGATTTCTTTGATCTGAATGAACTAGAGTGCCGTCTTATCGCTCCTCGGTTAGCATTTCAAAAGATATTCCAAGCCCCAAGGGGTGGACAACTGAAGATTACTGGTAATGTTGTAAATGTTCCAGCAGATGTTAACAGCACAGTTAATATGCTTCCTAGGCTGTCAGATGACACAGGTACTATTAAAGTTCAACTAAAGCGAAGATTACAGTACAAAAGTTCTGCACTTTCTTTGAATATAAGACCTCACAAAGTTATGCAAGCAGCTGCTTGGTTGATCGGTTGAGTGTATTTAGAGATCAGTGAGTGTATTTGACAGACCATTGAGTGTATTTAGAGATCAGTACTCCGAAGAGATGGCATATCCAGGAATATTTCTGGGACAAAAAAGACCTGATGAAAAAAATAGACTAAGAAGTGTTTACTACAGTGAAATATGTAAGTCTGAATTGAGAAGATCAGACCGTCGAGCTGCCAATTGCGTGGAAAATATATTTTTCAAAGCTAAAAAATTACAAATGAAACTTTTGATTGGACAATCACAAATTGCTCTGAGAAAAAACAAAATGGGAAATCGAACACTTACTGCTGGAGAATTAAAAACGCAAGAAGGTTTGCAAAGCTTGATAAACCATGATGATGGTTTCAGATTCTTGAAAACTTTAAGAGGTTCGCCTCCTTACTTTGAAAAAGCCAAAAAAGACTTGTTTGCCATGATTCGCCAGTTAGGACCTGCATCATTATTTTGCAGTTTTTCTTCAGCGGAAACAAAATGGAATCATTTATTAAGAATTCTCGGTAAACTAATTGATCAGCGGAATTATAGTGATGACGAATTAAACAATCTTACATGGGAGGAGAAATGTCGACTGATTCAAAGTGACCCAGTAACATGTGCGAGACACTTTGATTTTCAGTTCAATACTTTCTTAAAAGATGTGTTAATGAGTGAACTTGTCCCGATAGGGAAAATTAAAGATTGGTTTTACCGAGTTGAGTACCAGCAGCGTGGTTCACCTCACATACATATGTTGATATGGCTTGAAAACGCACCTGTGTTTGGTGTTGATAAAGATGAAGATGTTGTTGCGTACATTGATAGCATTATTACGTGTAGGAAACCAAATAGCGACCCAGAATTACTTGATCTTGTTAACCGACAGACACACAGGCATTCCCATACTTGCAGGAAAAGGTCTAAAAATATTTGTACATTTAACTACCCACAACCACCAATGGGGTCCACTCAGATTCTGTACCCACTTGATGACAATACACCTCCGACTGTTGTCAAAAGCAGTAAAGAATTGTGGAAAAATATTAGGGGCAAGCTAAATGATCTTAAAGAAGGTAAAAACATTACATTTTCTGAACTTTTAGAAGAGTTAGACGTTTCGGAACGTCAATATTACCTTGCAATTCGATCATCTTTAAACTGTCCAACATTATTTTTAAAAAGAAGTCCAAACGAATTAAGGATAAATAATTACAATCGTACATGCCTTCAGGCATGGAGAGCTAATATGGATATTCAATATGTCTTAGATGTGTATGCATGTGCCATGTATATTGTTTCATATATTTCCAAAGCTCAAAAGGGAATGAGTGAATTACTACGCAAAGCTGTTGAAGCAAAACAGGGAAACACAAACATAAAACAGCAAGTTCGTGATATTGGAAACAAGTTTTTGAATTCTGTAGAAATTTGTGCACAAGAAGCAGTCTATGTAGTTCTGCAACTTCCTATGCGAAAGGCATCACGTAGTGTCATTTTTATTAATACATCTCCTCCTGCTGAACGAGTCGAGTTGCTAAAACCTTTGAGTGAAATAGAAAAAATGTCAGACGAATGCGAAGAAATACAATCTGGTGGGCTTTTAAAAAGATATGTAGAACGACCTGAATGTATGCAAAATACAACATTAGCTGATTGGGCGGCATGGTATGACTCCTGTATTATATATAGTTGCAGAAAAACAAACAAAAAGACCGACATCGATAATCTCCCAATGGAGAACAATGAAGAAAATAACGATGACCAGTTATTGGAAAATAATCCAGGTGTAAATGCTACAATAAGTAAAGCAGTAAAGAAAAGAATTCAAGCGAGAATAATCCGAAGTGTCTGGTTCAATAAAGAGGCTCAACCGAACAAACATTATCGTGAGTTGATTATGCTCTTTACTTCCTGGCGCAATGAACAAAGTGATTTGTTAAGAAATTATTCTTCCTTCGAGGAGCACTACTTGGCACGAATTGATGAGATAAGGGAGCAAATGCGACAGTATGCTGTTTGTACTGAAGACTTAAATGAAATTGGACATCACCTGCAGGAGTGTGATGATAATGATATGTATGATACCATAGCTCCTGTCACACAAGACGTTGAACGGCAAGATGAAGATGAAGGATGTACTGATACACATCCAGATTTAAATGAAACATTTGATCATCTTTCTGAAAATTTGGGTATACCATCTACTCTGCGAAATAATGATCCTCTCATTTTGAATGAAATACATGATGACGAATACAGAGCTTTAGTTCAGATGCTGAACAAAAAGCAAAGAGAATTCTTTTATCATGCCCTACATATCATTAAGACATCAGATAAACCATTTTATGCTTTTCTCAGTGGAAGTGGAGGTGTTGGGAAGTCTCACCTTATTAAATCAATTTACCAGGCAGCAATGAAGTACTACAACACACGAGCAGGAGAAGATTTTCGTCGTGTTCAAATATTACTGCTTGCTCCAACCGGAAAGGCTGCATACCTTATAAAAGGTAACACAATTCACAGTGCTTTTGGCATTCCAGCGAGTCAGTCACTGAAAAATTATAAACAATTAGATTCTGGCAGATTAAACACGATGAGATGTGAATTGGGTGCATTAAAATTAATATTGCTTGATGAAGTATCCATGGTTGGAAACAGTATGTTCACCATTCAACTCAATAATCGTTTGAAAGATTTAAAAGGTACCAAGGAAGACTTTGGTGGTGTAAGTATAATCACCATAGGTGATTTATTTCAACTCAAGCCTGTAATGGATGGTTACGTGTTTACAGATGTTCAATGTTTGAATTCGTACAATATTCTCGCTCCTAATTTATGGAGGAAATACTTCCGAATGTTTGAGCTCGATGAGATCATGCGTCAAAAAGAAAGTAAGGAATTTGCTGAGATTCTTAATCGACTTCGTGAAGGTAACCATACACCTAGTGATCTGAAAAAACTTCAACAGAGATGCGTCGAAGAAAGTGAGTGTCCCACAGAAGCACCACGCTTGTTTATTCAAAATGCCTTGGTTGATGACTATAACGATAAAGTTTACCAATCATTCGATAATGGCAAATACACAATCAAGGCACAAGACAGCGTCATTGGAGCATGTTCAGCCGAACTCAAGGAAAAGATAATGAGACAAATACCGTTCGTACCTTTGAAAAATTCCAAGCAGTTAGCTCTTAAACTGAATATAGCTGTCGGACAGCGATCAGAAATTGCGATAAATGTATGCACTGATGATGGTCTGACAAATGGCGCCAGTAATATTATTAGACTAATTCGATTGACTAATGATAGCAAACCTTCTGGTTTTGTTTGGGTTGAGTTTGACTACGAAGATGTTGGGAAGAAAACCCGACAAGAAAACAGAAATCTTTTTGTAAGAGGTATACCAAATACTTGGACACCTATCAAACCAGTTACAACGCAGTTTTCTGTTGGCAAAACAAAGTCAGCTCAAGTGGTAAGAAAACAATTCCCTTTAAGACCTGCATCGGCTAAAACTGTTCATAGATCACAAGGTGACACTCAGTCGCAAATCGTTGTTAATTTAAATACAACGAGAGCAATCCCTCATATACATTACGTAGCTCTAAGCCGGGTAACAACAATTGAAGGATTGTATATAACTGATCTCTGTGAAAGTAAGATTTCGGTTGATACAAAAGTCGTGCAAGAAATGCAGTTGCTAAGAAATGAGTATAAGTTGGATCTTTGTTTCACTCCTTTGTACATGCTTAATCGTTCGGACTTGAAGATATGTTACCTTAATGCCAGATCGTTGCATAAACATATCCAAGATGTACGAAAAGATATTAATTATTCATCAGCTGACATCCTAATATTCGCAGAAACAAGATTTTGTTCGCAAGATCCTGATGAGATGTACGAAATTGAAGGTTACAGACTATTTAGAAATGACGATACCTCAGATTCCAATCGTCCATATCATGGCACTGCAATTTACTCTAAACTTCCAATGTTGAATGGGTACCCTCGTGCACGAAATGGTAACGGTATCGAGTTCACTATTATAAAAACAGTTCAATGTCCAGACTTGATTATAATTGGAATATACAGGTCACCAAGAGTTGCTGTATCAAGTCTTTTGACCACTCTTCGTGCCTGCATTCTAGAAGAAAACCCCTCTTCTCAAGTCATAATCATTGGAGATTTCAACATTAATTGGTTAAATGAATTAGAGCGACGATCACTGTACAGCCTTATGATCAATGAACTTTCCCTCGAACAACTGATATCAACCTACACAACCGATAATAGGACATTGATTGATCATCTATATACAAATTTAAATAAAGGAGAAGTTCATGCAGGTATTCTTGAAACATACTTCAGTGATCACAAAGCAATTTGGGCTTCTGTAAAGGTAAAGAAGTAATTACACGAACTTAACCTAGCTGTTTCTTCCTGACTTGATTTAGTTAATTATACAGCTAAAACAGTCTGTACTATTTTTCGATTGAGTAAAGTAACTAGAAATTATTTCTAATTAAGACTTCGCAAATGGAACTAAAATATGATGAAATTATACTTCTTTCGTAACTTGTAACTATTGCCCATTGAAATGGTTACAACTTCCACATCAATGGACATGGAGGTAAGTATGTTTTTTATCGCACATTTTCTCTCTTTTTTCATTCTCATTTCATTTTTTATTTTTTCTTGTAGGTTCCAGCGGCATATTTCGAAATAAATCATATCAAAATTAAACTATAATATTATCGATTTCCAGGTAAATGTTGACATTATACTTTAATTTCATATTTCTGAAATAGGTTATTATGTTATTTAAGTAACTTTATTTCTAATCCTATTGTTTTTTTCTGAACTTACAGTTCAACAACAGAGAACAAAAATGACAATCTTGATAGCCATATCTTGCCACTTATCCTGCCAGTATTACTGTGATCTGCAGAACACTTGTAATCATGGAGAATGAATGACATCGATGAGAAGATATCAACATACATAGCCACTGGATTGAAGTATGACACTAATATTAAATTTATGAAATCTTCAAATTGTTTATACTGTTGTGTTGATCCACGAGAGATAAATTCAATTGCTACAGACAAAGTTGAAACAGTTTGAAACAGTGTAACCTGAGTAATGAAGCATTTTGAAGAACAAGAAACAACAACGAATGTTCACTTCCCTCAGAGAGGAAAAGAGTTTATGAATAATTAACCATCACTAAATAAAGAATATGTCGATCTTTTTCAACTTCACCGAACTGCGTTGGAAAACAACGTCCTTAGATCTTTGCATGGACTATCCTTGAAATTTAACTCCGCGAAAATTGTATACGCAGCCTGTAAACCTAAGCCTTTGATGTGTCCTTGAACAAGAACTCTTCCTGTGTTAATTAAGTGTTCTTCGTACTGTCTGTATTTCGTCCTATGAAGTATTTTGTTTCGTATATATATATATATAAGACCTTGTAGTGTTCAGTGTGTGCAAATTATTTTTGACACATTAAAATACTTTGTAACTTCTTAGATCTGTTTATGCTTATTGAAAAATGCACGTAACAGTCGTTTACATATTTTTGTCATATCTGATGTTTTGTATGTGATTAAATGTGTTTATAATATTTCAACTGTGTCCAATTTACTTAATACTTTCTTTCAGTAAATTCAGAATTCGACAATAGCGATTACTCCAATAGCAATTGGAGTAATACGGGCAACAAAATTGCTGCAACTTGCAACAAGATTTATGCATATGTTTTATGCATATGATTTATGCACATGTTAATTGAAATGTTACACATACATTACAAATCACGAAGCATTTAATTTTGTTACAAGTTGCAGCAATTTTGTTCCTCGTATTACTCTAGCTTTAGCAACAATGCAGGCTACCCACATGTACGCAGCGCGTACCTATTTTTGTAAGATTAGATGGGCTTTGAAATTTTTATCTACATCCTAAGATGGGTCACCGAACTTATTGGCAAAATTTGTGATTTACCTCCAGCCCACCGTAGCAGTTACTTTATGACCAGTCCCTTATACGGAGCCTTCATTCCTTGTGGCCTGCTTAATTAAATTACCGAACACTTGTACCGGTAACTACTACTTCATGCACGGATATTTTGAATCCATGCACCCCAATCCTTAGACAATACCTTACCATATATGAATAAACGCATGATTGGGGCGGGTGATGGTGGGTTACCCATGCTGTCTCAAATTCAATTATGCCATTTCAAATTCTATTATGCCATTTCAAATTCTATTATGCCATTTCAAATTATGTTATGCCGTTTCAAATTCTATTATGCCATTTCAAATTATGTTATGCCATTTCAAATTCTATTATGCCATTTCAAATTATGTTATGCCATTTCAAATTATGTTATGCCGTTTCAAATTCTATTATGCCATTTCAAATTCTATTATGCCATTTCAAATTTTATGCCATTTCAAATTTTATGCCATTTCAAATTTTATGCCATTTCAAATTCTATTATGCCATTTCAAATTCTATTATGCCGTTTCAAATTCTATTATGCCATTTCAAATTCTATTATGCCATTTCAAATTCTATTATGCCATTTCAAATTCTATTATGCCATTTCAAATTCTATTATGCCATTTCAAATTCTATTATGCCATTTCAAATTATGTTATTCGATTTAAAGAATATAAATTGAGTGCAAGGATAACATAATTTGTATTCGAATTTTGACCCTAATAACGCTTCATAGACAATGGCATTGCACTTGCGATTTATTAAATGACAATGGCATTGCACTTGCGATTTATTAAATGACAATGGCATTGCACTTGCGATTTAGTAAATGACAATGGCATTGCACTTGCGATTTAGTAAATGACATTGCGTTGCGATTTATTAAATGACAATGGCATTGCACTTGCGATTTATTAAATGACAATGGCATTGCACTTGCGATTTATTAAATGACAATGACATTGCGTTGCGATTTATTAAATGACAATGACATTGCGTTGCGATTTATTAAATGACAATGGCATTGCACTTGCGATTTAATAAATGACAATAACATTGCATTTGCGATTTAGTAAATATAACAAAAAAATAGTGTATAACACTGCAAAATGTATCTAAATCGCAACAAAAACACGTTTGTTTATGTCAAGGAGTTTTTTTACAAACGGCGCCCCATATACTCAGCCTTTGAGAAGTGTTTTCATCGGTTTATTATGATTATAAGTTGCTAATTAGTTTAGTAAATCAATGTCAAGCCACCTTGAATGCCTCAAGATTTAGTCAAACACTCAAGAAATCTCAGCAACTTATAGAACACCTAGGTATACACAAGTATTTTGGTGGCTAGTATTTGATCTACTTTCAGTGAAACCAAATTTATATTGAGCTGACATGTTAAAATTAGTTCATTTTGGTTAACTGGAGTAAAGTGAGACCTCAGCTGACAAACTCAAGCTAACACAAAAAGTGCCTAACAAAATTGTACCAAACTTTCCACTATTAGAATATAAATGCTCAGTATGATTTTAAAAGTGAAACAAACTGTTTAGTAATAACACTCAGCGTTTGAGAAGTGCTTTCATTGGTCATTGTGATTATAACTTGCTAGTTAGTTTAGTAATTAAAAACAATGTCAAGCCACCTTGAATGGCTGAGATTTAGCCTGCAAACACTCATGAAATCTCAGCCACTTATACAAAGGGTATATAGACAAGTATTTTAGTGGTTAGAACTTTGATCTACTTTCAGTGAAACCAAATTTATATTGCGATGACATGTTAAAACGAGTGAATTTTGCTTAAGTACAGTACAGTAAAGTAAGACCTCAGCTGACAAACTCATGCTAACACAAAAACTGCCTAACAAAATTATACCAAACTTTCAGATCTTAGAGTATAGATGCTTAGAATGATTTGAAAGTAGAACAAACTGTTTCGTAACAATACTCAGCCTTTGAGAAGTGTTTTGATTGTTTTTTTTAATGATTATAACTTGCTAATTAGTTTAGTAAAACAATGTCAAGCTGCCTTAAATGGCTGAGATTTAGTCAAACACTCATGAAATCTCAGCAACTTATACAACAGGTATAAACAAGTATTTTGGTGGCTAGATCTTTGATCTACCCTTACCAAAGCAAAAGTATGGGAAAGATATGGCAAAGTTTGGGCCATATATGACCCATATGTGGGCATGATATGGGACAGTATAGATATCATGTGGGATTGGTATGGTGTCTAAATTTGTTAAATATTGAGATATGGAAAAGCTATGGAAACAAACACATTGCCATTAATCCTATGGGAAATCTGTGGGGTTACTTGGTCCATAGGTAATCCATATCAATGGCATGCTTTTACATATAACCAATTCTATGGGAATTATATGGTAGTCCACACTTGGTTGTCCCATATACTTCCCATACCTATGGGAATTATATGGTAGTCCACACTTGGTTGTGCCATATACTTCCCATATCTATGGGAATTATATGGAGTCTGAACTTGGTGTGGTTCTGGCCTCCAATAGAGAATCCATACATATGCATATGATTTCTATGGCAATGCTATGCCAACACTTACGAAAATTTCCTATAGGAATTCCTATAAGAAATGAAATTCCTATAGGATTTGAAAATTCCTATAAGAATTCATATAAGATTTGAAAATGGTGAAAAAATTCCTTTAGGAAAACGAAATTCCTATATATATACTAATATACATATAGGAAATAAAAATTCCTATAGGAATTCCTATAGGATTGGAAAATAAATTTATTCTAACATTAATCAAATGAATAATTACCGCAATGTGCGCGACCAACAGACTGGTGTCTATTTTTTTGCCACACGCACAAAGCATCTTGGGATAGGTCATCACACCTCCGATATTTTATAAATTTTTTGTTTGTGAATGCTTTATATGTTCAAAATAGAACTATTTTTGATGAGATTCAACTGGATTTTCACTAGTAATACCTCAGCGATGTTTGTATAATGTTCAGGTGAGCATATGTTTATATTTTGTTTATAATAAAGCAAATTATAAAGGAATACCTAGTCCAATATTCATTCGTGAAATTCGAGCATGTGTTTCGATCGGTTTAAAATTTGAATTTGCCGCGACAATAAACGCTGATATAAATATATTTATCTGTCTTTTATACTTCAATAAATGCTACTATAAGAGTTTTATATTTGAATTAGACTTTTCAATGTTTATTGGTTAATATATTTGTATATTATAAACTGTATATGCAAGATTAATTGCAGACATTAAGCATGCCTATACATATAGACTATATAGTACTATATGCTCATATTACATATAGTTTGAAAATTTATCTACTTGCTCAAATCAGCAGCAACCTTCCTAAGATTCTGATATCAAATTAAAATTGATATTTCATTGGGAGAGGTGTAATTGCACCAGTCAATATGAATTAAAATATGTTAGCCTTAGTGTAATGCCAGGAAAATTCTCCATATTTTTTATGAAATTAACATTTAACTATGTGATGGTATATTCAAGTTAACGAGACTCTTTACTTACATTTCACACTAACTCGTTAGGATGAATATGCTCAACTTTCAGTACTTTTTATTTTACCTTGTCTAACACCAGATCAAATATTTTACTTGTGAAAGAGAGTGGACAACTTTGATAGGTTATCTTGCTCAGTGGCGTAACGTTATATCAAGGGGCCCCCGGTTCAAACTTTTCGAAGGCCCCCCTAGTAAAATTGCCAGAACCACAAGTCGAGCGCCGTATATGCACAAGTTTTCTAGTGGGTCCAGAGCATGCTCACCCAGAAAATATTTGAATCTAGACTCTCTGAAATGCCATTTCCCAGACTTTGGGGAGAGATTTTACAGAATTCTGATGGTCAGAGAATGGCATTGTTGCTCTATAGGCTATAGCCTGAGGGCCCCCGTTGGGGTTGGGGGCCCCCGCGTTCTCCCGATCCGAGCCCATAGTAGTTACGCCACTGATCTCGCTGTCCCCCTGTGTTATGTGTAAACTCATTAAGACCCAATTCACACTAATCTGCTCTATTTCAAAGCCTGTCTAACACCAGACTATTTTGCATTGTTTGTTGTTAACACATTTAGATGCAATTCATCCTAACACTCCCCACCTTCAGTACTTTGATAGTTAATTATCAGATGATTTTACTCATCAAGATGAGTGTTGGTTATTGAAAGGTTAATAATTAACTGCAAAAGCTGCTGTGTTGGCATATTTAGAAGCAATGTGCCTTACTTTTAGTACTTTGTTATTTTATTAAATATTTGTTCCATTAATGTTCCAGACTCTCCACTTAACAAATAAAATTGTCTGTCATTAGACATATAGTAAAACATAATGATTTGGCATTTGACAGAGTAAAGTTGTTTTCCTTTAGACAGAGTAAAATAATAAATTTGGTGCAAAAATGCTTGATGGAAATTTGGCTGCAGAATATAGGGTATAAATTTTCTGTCAGTATAATCATTTTTGTCAAATCTGGCAAAATCTTGACATTTGATTTATTTCGTCCTGCAGATGATAGAAGTTGTAGAAGGATCTGTCATGTTCTGGAATTGCGACCAGTGGGCATATTGCTCTGCAAGATTTTCTAATGAAGGCCCTACACCAAGTCAGGTGATACAAAAAATAAACATGAAAAGTGTAGAAGCCAGGCGTCCACAAAGAGTTTGAATAGTCTGTAGTCAAGCCCACAAGTTGAGAGGACTGAGGACATTATAGATACCGATACATTTATATAGATCAATAAGCACTTAGCAATTGACATTATTGCATGTTTGTATATATAGTTATACCATGGTAATTTAGTTAGACAAACTTTGCAAGTTCATTAAGAAATAGTAAATTAGTTAGCAATTTTGTAATTATTTGTTTATTTATTAACTATGTTATTTATTTGTGTATTGTGTTTTTGAAGATTTTTTGCATGTTAATAAAACTATGTATGCCACCAGTACAATTTTCTTGAGCTGTAGCAAGTATATTTGGAATGGTATGGCCACTTGTTTTCATCCCATACCAAACCCACACGTGTTAGCATCTAGCATTTGGATGTTAGATGTTAACATGGGTTTGGTATGGGATGAAAACAAGTGCCCATACCATTCCCAATATAATATGATAATTGTTGCACCCATATCATTCCCATAGTTTATACATCAAGAACCATATGAATTCCATATCATGTTCCCAGATCATTCCCAGATCATTCCCATATAGAATCCTATCTTACCCATAGCAAAGTTGTTATGAAATGATATAAGGAACCCATGTATTTCCCATAGTAAGTGATATGGGATATGTATGGATTTGTACCAAATACGTATCAAACCCATATCAAAAACATGATATGGCTATGCTATGAAGGCAACCAGGCCACACCAAAGCCATATACTTCCCATATATGGCCCATAGGTTGAACCATATCAATCCCATAGGTTGAACCATATCAATCCCATAGTTTATACATCAAGAACCATATGAATTCCATATCACGTTCCCAGATCATTCCCATATAGAATCCTATCTTACCCATAGCAAAGTTGTTATGAAATGGTATAAGGAACCCATGTATTTCCCATAGCAAGTCATATGGGATATGTATGGATTTGTACCAAATACGTATCAAACCCATATCAAAAACATGATATGGGTATGCTATGAAGGCAACCAGGCCACACCAAAGCCATATACTTCCCATATATGGCCCATAGGTTGAACCATATCAATCCCATAGTTGGTCCATATATGTCCCATATAATTTGGTTTTGTAAGGGTGTGTAAATAAAGTTTTTACATACATACATACAGCACATAACAAGTAAGTCGAGTCTTGATGGAAGTGCTGATGAAATATACTGCATCAATTAATTGAGTTGATCAATTCATTTGATAGAAAGTTCAAAATTGGTCAACTTGTTGTCCACTTCAGCCAATGAAATTTCAGTTCAGAAACAATGGGCAATACACTGTCATATTTGTACAGCTGCAACTAAACTTGCAGTGACCATTGTCCTCCTACAAACTATGTAAAGTGCTAGCAAATTTTGTTTTGATGTGTGTTTGTTTGATAGAGTGCTAAACCATAATATTACTGCCAAGCTCCATAATTACTGTAAAAGTTAACATGGCCGCTCTACATCTTGTGGTTTCTTTTTTCTGCGAGTTTGAAGTATCCGACAAGCCACACATTTTCGGCAAGTAAAAAAAGTTTTATTTTGTTTTCCTAGGGTTAATATAATGCCACTTTTTACCTGTGGAAGTGTCCATCAAGGTGATGAACATTTTAGTAACATTCTTGTGGAAAACAGTGCTCGTTTATTAGTCTAATAGCTCTGTTTGTTGAACAAACAATTCCTGTGTGCGAGTGGAATTGTCAAACTGTTGATAACATTTTGTCACTTGGAGATTGTGTGTACCTTCTTGCTCTCAAAAATAAACTTATCCCAAACACAGAACTTTTGTCAATAACCAACTTACCAAGTGTACTTGAATGTGGAAAAGGGTTTAGATGTATTTTGACAGCATTAAGTACCAGTAATATGACTATTCAGCCGATCCATTCAAACTGTGATCACACCATATATGGCATTGGCGTTGATACTGATTATCAGTTGGTTTATATAAGAGATACTGATTCTCAGTTGGTTTATATAAGGTAGAGCCCATTGTGGCCAAAAATAGCATACTGCTATTTTGCAAAATACCAATCTACCCATTGAGGTAGAGCCCACTTCTTCAAAAGTGATAGTGTGCTCCAATGTGAAACCTGTCATATGGTTCAAAAAAGTGGTGTTGCAGTAAGCTCTGGTTTTTGAGACTTTTCTTTGAGAATGTGAAAGAACCTAGCAATTCCATAAGCTTGTTAATTTTCAATGATAACTTGACAAGATTTCTCCTGAAAACTTGTCGATTTCTCCTGAAAACTTGTCAATTGCTCTACTATCTATGCCGCAAGTTCAAATCACATATGATACTGTGACAAAGAAGCTTATTGATGTTAACGAAATTACCGTTTAATTAACATTTCTATTGACATTTCATCTTGCATAAGCTTGTTTCTAACATTTCATGTCAGCATGAAATTTTGTTCTTGTTAACATTTACTATTGACTTTAGTAGTGTGTATATATTTATTTTTATTTTTCCATCGGGTGTGGGAACCAAGAAGAAAATAACTGGAAATAGTATTATGTGAGAGTGGTGAAAAGGGCGTGCTAGGGCGTTGGCTGGGTCTGTATGGACGGGGGGAACTTTTAGTGTCACATGACTTTGTGTAAATTTGGGTTGGTGTTTGGCAGGGACATGTAGGTTATATCCTTGTTGGTCCCCACACCTGACTCATCGCTATGGCGATGGTCGATGTGCACATCCGAAGCCTTGGTCGACCGAAGTGATTGGGATTTGAAAGTGCACGCCATTTTATGTTTGGAGGGATGATGTCACTGTGGTGGGCTGTGATTGGTGCAGCGCTGAACCAATGGGGAGGCGGTATTTTGGAAAATGTATTAATAAATTGATCCTGTGGGGCGGACGTCTGTGAAGACATTCGAGGTTAATTTTGATTGGTTAATGTGTTTGTGTTTAAAATTTGTGAATATTCGTGCTTTTTTCAGTCATGATGGAGCAGTCAAAGTGGGAGGAGGTTGTTATATTGTGGATGTGTGGTAAATCATTTGAATTAGACGAGAATGAGAGTCGAATAGGTTTACCGAAGGAGAAAGAGGAATGGCAAATTGTTGATTTGGAGCAGATTTTGTTGAAACAGGAATTGATACCGGAATTTATTTGTGGTGACGATGCGTTCTATGATATATTGATTAGATGAATGCAGGCCCAGTTGATTCTATGTGTGGGTGTTCCGGAACAACCTCAAATGGGCACGGGTTTTGGTCATTTGACGAATTGTAAGACAATGCTTGTGCATGAGATTTTGGCAGATGTGCATAGGCGTGTTTTATCGATTGGCGCTTACGAAAAAGTGTGACGAGAAGAGAAAACAAGAGGAGAATGAGGAACACACAAAATTGAAAAAAAAATATGAAACTGGGTAAATTCTTTTATTTTGTTGTACTTATGAAACTTTGAATTATTGTTTCGGTTATGTTATCTGCAAATATAAATTTTAGATTCTCGTCTAGTTCTAAGGGTAATGTGTCCCCTATAGTTTCTCCACATTCGCATGTCTTTAAGTGTTCTTCTATGGCATCTTTGATTTTCGCGTGTTCGCTGTCAAATTTCATTTCGTCATTGAGATGGATGTACTTGTATTTGGGTCCGATTGGGGATGCAATATCGATGAACATGAATTCGTCACTGTTGTATTTTTCGATGCATGCAAGTTTTTCGCGTAGCTCTTCTATTTTATTCTCTCAAGAGTCGTTCGAGAACGCTTTATGTTTAATTACACCACCGACGTTGAGAGAAAAAGGTCTACCCTTTGAGAACGGTGTTTTATGTGAAAGAAAATACGTGTTAGCATTTTGGAATGTATTAATGACGAATGAAAAACTGTCGTGTTTAATGTATACGGCACAAGTTTTAAATAAATTAACTGTGATCGGTTACGGTTTTGCATATTCGAAGAAAGTGTCCAGCGAGTTTGCACTGGTCCAAAACGTAAAGCTTTTTCCCAGACGAACGAGTGTGTAGTGAAGAAAATACCTTGTGTTGATGTCTAAAGAGTTTGATGTTAGCGAGTATTTTCCCTGGAATTGGACTGGGCGTACACATGCAGAGCAACACAAACTATTTGATCAGGTGTTGATGTATTTAACTCAACATGAACTTCATAAGAAATATATGCAAAAAATTAAATATGAAAAGTGGATGTGTGATGCTTTGCATGTTATGAAAGAGTGTACACATTTTTACACAGAGGATTTGTATGTAGATATACTTATGAACTTGTACTGTCTAGATTATATGCTATGTACGAAGATTATTTTGAACAATATTATAAACATGATAGACATAGTAATAGATATGTGAATGTGTATTTTTTTATTGATTGTTTTACCGCCTATTAAATATCTTCTACAGTAAAGTATTTTGTTTTTGGATCTTTATTGTTTTCGACTCCAGTTTGAAATTCTTCATTTGTCACCCTTTTGACAATGTTTGTTGTCACATGTAAATTTTGCAATTTTCTATAAAAAGTGTATTCATAATAAAGAATTAGTTTAGTATGCGACCATGAGTTATCGACACAAAGATAAAGAGTTCGATGAAGCTTTGATGAAACTTTGATGAAACTTGTTGACGACATAATAGGTTTACCCTATTTTGAACGTCCGCAGCATTTTAATTGGCACTATAGGGATTATTTGTATCAGGATATTCGATATGTCGCAGTTATTTACGACCCGCCAGTAGGACTGTATAGGACGCACGAGTACGAGTTTTGGAGTGTGTGTATGGGTCCGTTTAAACAACAGAAATTCTCTTATAGACTTCGTTATTGGAATGAGTATTTTTTTATTTTTCGAACTGATTCCTATAGTTTACTGTTTGATGGCGAAACACATTTAAAATCGAAGAGATGTTGCGTGATGATGACGGCGAATGTTCGTTTATTGAAATGGTTCAGAAAATTGCTCTTTGTACACACATACTTATAACACCGTGATTTGTTCATTTGATGCGTAGGGCAAGGTATAATTATTATTGTGATTACTAACCTGGTTGATTTTAATGCAATCGTCTTTTTTAATAATATCCACACATCGATGCGTTTTTAAATTTGGAACAGTAATCACTAACATTTGTGGCGGAAATTTTAACACATTGTAACCCGATGGAACTAGAGTGATAAAGTACTTGTCATTTGTGTCGATGCGTATGTAGATAGTTTCGAGTTCTTCGTCTATTTGGTTTATTGAAACAGGATGACCTTCAGGATCTATTCTTTGTGACATTTTTGCTGGTGTAGTTGCTTTGAGTTAGTTGCTCGCTCTGAGTTAGGGTTGGATTTATATATAATTAATTAAAATGGAAGCACAGATATATAAAAAAAAAATTTTATTGATGGTTTGCACTTGTTTTTTTTTATCTATGTAACTACGATAAATCGTTCATCGGGATTATCATCACTGAGACATTGATAAAATTGCATCAGCGTCAACTTCTTTGCAATATGGATATTTCCCGCATTGTCCATTTTAATAAGAAAAAATATAAGTACAAAAAATGTGGGATAAAAATTATAAATTTTTTTTATACCGTAGTTAGAAGAAGGCAATCGTCAGGTTCAAGAATCATTATTTTTGTAGGTTCCTTTACGACCTTTACGGCTGCTGTTATGCACGGTTGAAATGCAGTTGTATCATCGTTGAGATCTCCCACGAGTATTACATTTAATGCGGTTTTACCATTATTGTGAAAGTAGATTCTTTATCGTCAATGGGTACATCCTGTCTGGAATAGGCATTGTGACTGTTGGTTGTGTGCTACGTGTATGTCTGTTTTATAATATTGACACCTGCTCAATTACCTTATATGGATTGACATTCTTTGAATATTTACTCAGGATCATTTTGTAATTTTCTTAAAAGATATTGTGTAAAGGTTATTTTTTCTAGGGTTTTCGTCTTTGATTCGTCTGCAATCTGTAAGAGAAAAAAATATAAAAAAATGTCTTCTAGAAAATAAAAAAAAACTCTCTTCTTCTTACCGTATTGATCTTTATACATTTGTGCGCTGCAAGTACAGTGACTATAGTATGTTGTATTTCGGGATTGGCTTGTAAAGGCCTGATTCCACGGGCGCTTTTTCTCGGCGAAATGCAAAATATTTCGCCTGTTTCTTTTGAATTGTGAGCAATCAAGTAGAAATAATTTATTTGAGTAGTCGCACTTCAAAAGAAACAGGCTAAAAAATTCGCATTTCGCCGAGAAAAAGCGCTCGTGGAATCAGGCCTTAAGCGTAACATGGGTGTGTATTGTCGGAAATCTTGATTGAGATTACCAGTGATTATGATGTTTACATTCGATTCAGTTTTGTTGTAAATGTATATATTCACTATCATTTTGTTAACCATAATAATTGTGCAGATAGAGTGTGTGGTGTATAAATACGAAATTTGATCTCTTTTATAAATGTGTGCTTCTATGTGGCGGAAACAGAAACGCATATAAGATGCTCAAACGTTAGATCCCCACCTGTGCCTATAGCAATTCCTATTGGATGGGGTAGCGTTTAAGCTAGACGCACTTATACTATGGAGGTTAGAGTCCTCTCTAAGGAGCACACTTTATTTTGAAACGGAAATACGTAATTTTTTTTGGATTAATAAAATAGGGACACATATTTAAGCGAGACGCATTTATTACACAATGGGTCATGAAGATATTCATATTTTTCTCTGTTGTATAATCGTGGTGTGCGCATTGGTAATTTTTGGGTTTTGGTTGTGGATCTTATTTGCTCACGACTGGGTGAAAAAACAATGAGTAACAAGTTAACAATTACGCTGAAAAATCTTCCTGAATTTCAATATGCCAAGGCAGAAAGACGAGAAAAGGCTGCTGATTATATAATGAAGAATATGGCAAAATTTTGTGAATCATGTGGTGTGAACGAGACTGATCTGAACAAGTATCTCGACGAAGGGGAATGTAAAGAGTATACGATTTTGCTTATATCCAAATCAGCTCATTGTTTTATATATGAGTTGCCTAAAGGTGCTGCATGTGATTTGCAAGTACATTGAAAGCATCATGAGATGGAGTGTATGAAATCCCAAGAATCAACCCTGTGATGTTGCTAAACACGAACATTGGCATAAAATGACTTGTGTACATTGCAGGTGAGGCAACAAGTGTACCGATACTATTTTTTTTCCTAATAAAGAATGCACAGCTGTTCTATACTCTATAGAGTTAAATATTTGTTTGTATTTATTACGTATCGTTTCAGGTGACACAAGATTGTCTCGTGTGTCAAAAAAATCATATTTTCTCTATTTCTACGTCTGCGTCTCTCCTCTCTTCCATAGTCTGATTCCATTTTTGATTTAAGTATCTCAAATGCTCTACATGCTTCTCGACTATGCAATGCTCGATCGAGTCTATCATCTAATGCTTTGAGTTGCTCATCAAAGTAATGTCCAGGGTTCTGAACTTGCATCTTTGTGTGTAACGGGTTTGCATTCGTCACAGCATTTTTTATCTTGCACTCGCATTCTGCTGGAGCAGTAGTATTTTTTTTCACTGTCGGTTGGGGGTTTGCTACCGGGCACAAATTTAATGACTTGGCTTGTGGGGAGTTTGCGTTTTTGTCGGGGGGTGGGGGGGTTTCGGTGACGACGACTGGTGTTGAAAGTTTACTTATACAAGGTTTTCCATATTTTTTTATGTCTATTAAACCAAATATTTCCAGGTTCCACCAAAAAGTCCACCTCATTGGCTTTTCAACCCAATATTTCTAAAATCGTTAATATGCCAATTATCCCAATCGTATACAAGACCCCACGTTGTTTTTTTGAAAATGCATGATCGAGTGCTTAAAAACAAAAAAATCATCGATTCTCCTTTTACAATCCCTCCTGTTGAAGAAATATTTTTAATTATTTATTTATACATAGATTTTCCCCACATGCTTTTATGTCGATTGTCCATATATTTTTTGAAAGCACATTCTTATTTAGGGCTACTGTCTCCCTGAAGGCGACGTATACTGATGGTTGCGTTTGTGAGAAGTTTAGTAAAAAAACTACCTGAAATAAAAAGATGTTTTGTTGTAATACCGTCTGACCGTCAAGAAAAAAATTTATTTCTTTGTTGTAAACACCGAAGGACCATCTAGCCAGAACAAACCACCTTTTTGTTTTTTCGTTGTTTTTGTTTTTTTATTGTGTGTGTGTGATCGTACTCTCCATAATAGACAGATTTAGATAGAGGACGTCGACGTGAAGAGGACGTCAAATTGTCGTGCAAAGCCTGGGTCTAGGACGTCGTCCTGTATAATTTAAAAACAGACTTAGATGAATTTTTTACGACGCCATGAAGGATTGTAGAATTTTCTTTTGGAAAAATACATCTTTGCGTTGAAATACCCTGCTTTATAAAACTTTTGTGAGCCCACTGAAAGATGAAGACTATCTAGAAGTGAATATAAAAGAAAAGCTTAAACTGCAAAGAGATTTGGACCGAAATAATATGTAATGTTTACATTGTAATGATTGTATTTATTTACACGTCTCATACGAAGACTTTGTGCAGGACGCTTGCCAGATGATTAGTTGATGTTCTTTTAATATTTCCTTTAAAACTTTTATACTATTTTTTTAAATATAAATTTTAGACGTTAAATGTCGTGTTGCTGGCGTGATATTAGTTGTAGTATTTTTTGTAGAGATTTTAGCTAGCCCAAAAGTACATAGGTTCAATTCATTGTGGCAAAAAAATCTAAAATGTCGCATGGTTTACAATCTGTTCGTGATGCTATAATTCTTGCTCGAGCAGGCCAGTATATTTCTGATGCCGAGTTCATTTTACTTTTCGATTACAACTGGTCAAAACCATTGTTCCCATATTGGAAATTTGATGAATTTAATATGGATACTTGGGATGATGAAGAATGCAGAACTGAATTACGGTTTGCCAAGGGAGATCTGCCTGTGTTAAAAGCTGTATTAGGAGTTCCAGATAAAATCACCTGTCAACAAGGGACAACATGTTCAGGAGACAAAGCACTCTGTATTTTGTTGAAACGATTTGCATACCCATGTAGATACTCGGATATGGTGAGCAGATTTGGTAGAAATCCTTCAGAGCTATGTTTGATTTTTAATGAAGTGTTGGATTTTTTGTATGAGCGACATCACCATCGCCTTCAAAGTTGGAATCAGCCATTTTTGTCACCACAAATCCTTCAAATTTATGCTGATGCCATTCACAACAAGGGTGCCCCACTGGATAACTGCTTTGGGTTTGTTGATGGTACTGTTCGACAAATTCCGCGGCCAAAGTATCACCAAAGAGTTATGTGTAATGGTCATAAAAGAGTCCATTCAATTAAGTTTCAAAGTGTTGTTCTACCTAATGGTCTCATTGGAAACCTTGCTGGTCCCTATGAAGGTAAACGACATGACAGTATGATGCTCCAAGAATCTGGTCTCTTAACAAACCTACAACAGATTGCCTTCTACAACAACAACCCCCTTTCCATATATGGTGATCCTGCTTATCCACTGGGTGTTCATTTGCAAGCACCATTCAGGGAAAGAGAGCTTACACCGGCAATGGCAGAGTTCAACAGGGAGATGAGCCGGGTTCGAGTCTCTGTCGAGTGGATGTTTGGAAATATTACTAAGTATTTCAGCTTTGTGGACTTTAAAAGGCAAATGAAATTGCATCTGAGTCCTGTTGGAAAAATCTACACTGTGGCAGCATTGTTGCAGAATGCTCATACCTGCTTGTATGAGAACATTGTATCTCATTTTTTTTATCTGAAGCCTCCTTCAATCCATGAATATTTCTGGTAATACACATTCACTTAGTCTTAGTTGTGAATTTTAAAAAAATGCCATGAGCTACCTTGAATAAATTATTGCAGGAAATAAATTTGCATGGTAGTATAGCAGGTCAAATTGCAATGGGCTATTCCAATTATTATCCGCATCCCCCTTGTTGAGGAACCTTGGAATTTCCAGGGGAGGGGATGCATTAACCTTGGAATTTCCAGGGGAGAGGGTGCATTAACCTTGGAATTTCAAGGGGAGAGGTGCATTAACTTTAAATTTCCATGGGAGGGGGTACATTAACCCTGGAATTTCCAGGGAAGGGGCATTCAGGCTCTGGAATTCCAAGGGGAGGAGTAATTTTCACATGAAATTTCCAGAGGGAGGGGTAAATTTTACATGAAAATTTGCAGAAATTCCAGGGGAGTACCGGCATGAGAAAGGGGTTCCTCAACAGGGGGTGCGGATAATAATTGGAATACCCTAATGCCTAGCTTTGCCGCAAGTCTAATGCCAGATGATTTAATTGTTGATTGGAGAGTTATGCAGCTTAATGGTCAAGACTCAAGTATCAATTTGTTTCGAAAATTCTTGGTAACCTTGGCACCTTAAAATTGAATCACCAAAAACATTCTGTTTTAATAAAACACATATTTAATGTTGTATTTTACACACAACTTAATCAGGTTATTCAACTGCTATAGAAACAATAATTTTATAAGAAATATATTAATTGATGAACATTGTTAACTATTCAAATAATAGTATAAAGTCCAGTTTAAAGTTATAAATAGTTGTTATAATGTTTCAGCATTAACTGTAAATGTGAAAATTACTTACAATGTCTAATAACTATAATTTTTTCTCCAACAAATTTACCAACACATTTGTTTGCTGTTGCTGTTGTTGCATGATAGCAATCATTTGCTGCTGTAGAAAGTTAAATTCTTGTTGATGCTGTTGATGTTGTTGTTGTTGTTGTTGCTGCAATTGTTGCTGCACGAACTGGTCAGACAGCTTCATCTGCATCGCAAACTATTGTTGTGTCTGGTGCATGGCTTGCGTCATCTCTTCTTGCTGGACTCTCTGAACTTCATGGTATTCTCTTTCTTCTTCCCGTTTTGCCTTTTTTTCTTCTTTCTCCAACTCTACCCTTTCTTGCAACCATTTCATCATGTCTCCTGACCTTCTCCTCTTTTGTTCTTTTCCACTACCTTCACCGTTCTGTCTTGTCCTCTTCCTAGTTTGTCCAAGTGTCTCCATTGCCCGTTCTCTCATCTCCAGTGCCTGACCTCGCTCTTGTTCAATCCTTTGTTGGTTTTCTTCATTTTCATTTTCAACCTGTCTTTCCATCTCCCCTTCAATATGGATCAATTCCTCCAACAAACTTTCAGCCTCTGTCAGTTCAGCACCACCTTCACCCGTTGATCTTTCTTCTTGTGCCATTCTTGCCCTATACTTTTTTGCCATCACATTGTAGTGATCTCTGACTGCCCGTGATGTGACTCCTTGCCCTAGTGCAGTGATGTTATCGGCAATTCTTTGCCACTGCATACCACGCTCTCTGGACCGGGGTTTATTTGACATAACACCTTCTGCTGCAATTTCTTTCAGTAGGATTAGATCTTTTGCCTTTGACCATACCATGCTAGAAACAGTGAATATAAATGTAAACAAACAATATCAATTTTTCTGGAATCACAAGGCTATGGATTCGATTTTTTAATACCAGAGAACCTAGTGTTGCATTTTCTGCAATTGTTCCTGGTCAGGTCTTAAATTGCGAATGTACTCACTTGGATTATAAACCCAACACACCATACTAGTTCTACACACCAAGTGAAGTCATCATTCATTCAAGTGTTTAATACTCTACCATTGTTGAAGTTAGTTTGATTTGTTTACCTTTTCTTCGGAGATTTCTTGTTCTCTTCCAGTTGTAAAACAGACATCGCTGCCCCTAAAAAGATAACAAAAAACATTGCACTATTTTATTACTACAGTATATACTTTCAATATTGTACTTTATAAATACAGCAATACAAATTACAAAATAAAAAGTAAATAAAATCGATTGAATATCAACTATAAAACGATTGCCCATAAAACGATATATCAAATAATAAAATGCAAGTTTAAAAGTTAGATAAGTAATGTCGTTCTTATTGGCATCAAACTACACAATATGTTGTTTCTTGTTGTGTTTGTTTTGAGACATGATCAGCCATATTCCGTAAAGCCGGAAACAAATTTGGTGCGTCTTACTATGTTAATTATGCGCATATTAAACATCATACGTTCATATTATTTCGAAAATAGAGAAAAATAATAGATTACCAACATCACTGATGCAAGTTTTATCATGTACATACCTTTTTCGTCTTTAAAAAATCAAGAAAAAACTGACGTCCTAAACACGACGTGAAAAATTGATTTTGACGTCCTGAAAAGTGCTAAGACGACGTCGCCATCGATGACAACGCCACATTTTCGCGGCATATGACGCCATCCCGCGTCCTCTTCACGTCGACGTCCTCGATCTAAATCTGTCTAATGATCTAAGAATCCCGTATTAACAGCATCTGTTAGAAACCCACCTTGTTGACGTTTTCGCACCCCCGGCCTTTTTCTCAACATTCTTGGTGGTTCATCGTAATAATAATATTCTGGTGGTGGTCATCGTCTTCTGCGGGGGGTGCACGTCTTTGTTGTTGTTCTTGGGGTCGAAACAAATTTCCTAATAATGCAAGTCCAAGTAAATGACCCCCGGCTTGTTTTTTTGATCGTTGATATTTTTCCCTTTGAAACTTCCACCTTTCTGTTTACCCATGATTGTAAGAATGTAAAATAATTTGTGAAAGCATTTAAATATATATAAAAATGATTAGAAAATTTTTTTCATCGATATATTATATAATCATGTGACATGTGACATAATAAAAGAGACTGGAACAAAATGGAAACCACAGTGTTATCGTACGCGCACTTATATAAGTGTACTTTTCTATTTGAGAAATTAATATTTCATCGTGAGGATGATAGTTTTATATTTCTTTTAATGTATGATGGTGAATTGAAATTCCGAATTCACATTTTTCCAGATTATACCTATATAATCAAGTTAAGTTAGCTTCACCAAATTATTTTAGAGATGTTGGACTTTTTACTATGGCCGATGAAGACGAAGTGACATCGAAAGTTGAGTAATTTTTATGCTTGTTTATTAATTTTTGTTGTTTCTTTGTGAACCAAGAATATATCTATAATCGAGAAAGAGAAATTGGTCATTATATATTGCTTACATTCCTGACACATATCATTGATTGGGATATCTGGTACACGTTTTTTTTCTCACCCTATCGTATGATCAAAGTGAACGAGAATGGTGACGTTCTTGAACTCTACAAAATTGCATATTGTGACGCTGAATAGAAAACCTGTGATGTTGTGTCGAGGACAATTACTGACGGTGAAACAATATGTAGGATTTCATTGTAGTGATGTTTTAAATGCATTGCATTGTTTTTTTGTATACTCACACGATAATACGTCTTCTATTTATTATAAGGTGATTGTAATGAAAAGGGGTAATACTTTAATTATTAATTATAAAACTAACGATGAAAGTAGATTTTTAAATTTTTTTCTCCAGTCATGCTGTAATATGACACTGAATTTTGTAAGGGAAGCTATATTATTTGTGACAGGTGTGTACATTTACATTATATTTACTTAAGTATGAGTATAGTAATGTGTTGATAAAGCAATGTTCAGAAGTTGAGTTTGACTATTTAATAAAAAAATGATTAAACGTATGTATATGTATATTCCACCGCCGTATCATGAAAATAGATGTCGAATTTACGGTTGTATACGACGGTAAATTTTATCTGTGTAGATGTATCTGGAGTGTACGTCGTACTGACGATGATGATTTTGTACTTTCTGTTTTCACGCATTGTTCTGAATTTTTTATTGAAATGCATTTACATGTGGTCAAAGTACAACGTGGGTTGAAACGTTTTCTTTATGCAACTACCGTTGTAACGCAATGTGAGTATCGTGAACTTATGGTCTACTTACGATATTATTGTACCAAGTTAAAACATAGACTGTATCATGAAACAAAATCTGTGATTACAAGACATTTTCTACGTTTAGGTGTGTATCTTGATCCTAGTGTGTTTGAATTGATCATATTTTTTCATTCTTTGGATACAACTTTAATGGATAGTGAAGGATTGACTATTAACCATTGTAGATAGCGTGTGACGAGCCTATATATGTAGTATTTGTACATTTTTTTCTTTAGTAAGAACTATGGCATATCATACGGATAAATGGTATGGGTTTCATACGTTTACGAATGAAACGATACGAGAAACATTTGAAAATAAAATAGATGAGTACATTACAGAGAAAATTATCCTTGAGCGCATCGATATCTTTTTGAACCTGACAATCGTGATTTAACCAATGTTATGTATTATATCGTGCAGTCCAATGATTGGTGTTTAAAATCCATGCATACTCGACTATGGACATTGGCGGTTGGTTATTTGATATGCAAATTCCGTGGGTGTTTAGAATTTTCAGACATGAATAAAAAGTATTCTTATTTAGATAAAATTACGAGTATTGCACGGGAAGTCGAATGGGCTATTCGTCACATTTTTTTGCTTGCATTTCACAGTGATGTGGAGCATCTTCTTGCTGTGGACAAAGCGTCCTCTGTACCACCAGCAACTCTGACAGCACCACTACCACAACCCCCAGCAGCATCAGCAACACCTGCAATGCAGAAACCACCTCCCTCAGAAACCAAGAGCAAAGGAAAGAAGCCGACAATGAAACACAGAAAACTGGAGAATATTGAGACAGTTCAGTGATCATCAGGTATATAAACATGCACAATTTCCTAAAGCTATAGCAACATTAACTGCGTTTATGAATCGATATTGTGTTTCAGCTGCTCGTTGTATAGCTTTATATGAGCAACAAATGCACTCTCTTACACCGTTTAACTATGGTCCTTTAGTAGAATAGCAGACATAATAAAATAATCAAGTTTAAAAATGATAAAGCGACAATAGTATAATCAACCACAAAAAAATGTGACATTTGTCGAGTGGAATGATGAATAAAGTTGTACTCTTTTTCTAGTGTCCCGAATTGTCCAGAGCAATTAAACAGCAAAAACTGATGGTTCAAAACATGTACCAAAGAATGCATTATTTGCTCGAGTGTGATAATGAAGATTACGATCATGTGAACAGCATATTAAAAGAACATTAACTCAACTGTCTATTCGTTGTATTTTAGTGACTGTTAGATGTATGGAAGAAAAAGAAAAGATGCAAAAGAACTAACTGATGAACTTATTAAAAAAGCCTCGCGCCTCTTAAAAGGTGAACAACTAACTAAGGAACAAACCGTATTGTTTACACTCTAGAAAATTGCATAGATATAAACGTTTAAAAACACATGTGAATAAATGTAATACACAATGGAGTATTGATTTAACAGATCTAAATGATTTATCACGTTACAATAATCAATATCGTTATATGCTTGTGTGTATTGATGTTTATTCTCGGTACACATTTGTAAAGTTATTGAAAACAAAATCCGCAGCGAATGTACGGAAAAAATTCGAGGAACTTCTCTTAGAACATGGAGTTCCACAAAAAGTACAAAGTGACGAGGGCACAGAATTTTCATTGATCAAACGTAAACTTGCTCCGCAATACGGTTTTAAAGTATTTCATACGTACAATCTAGAAATGAAAGTAGTGCATGCGGAACGTTTCACTCAAACATTAAAACAAATGGTTAAGCATACATTGACAATGCTCGAGTTAGGTTTTCGCTACATTCGTTTTCTACCTTTGATCATAGAACGTTACAATGAATCACCGCATCGAGGTTTGTTCGATGCTACACCGCACAACATTGATGTAAAGCGAAAACCCATGAATGAATTTCGATTATTAAAAAGCATGCTAAACGGGTTCGAAACCCACACGCAATCTGTTACATGTTGGCGATACAGTTTGTCTATCGCGTATCAAGAATAACGTGTTTGAAAAATCCAGTTTGCAACGTTGGGTTGGTGAGAAATTTAAAATAAGCAAAGTGTTCATTACCACCGATCCAGTAACATACGAACTGCATGACGCGAAAGGTTCAAAGGAACAGGGAATTTTTTATGATATAAAAGATATGGATATTCACATTGTAAGCAACACACGTAATAATGTGGGCGGTGAAAATTTCAACAATAGCTTTACGATGCTGCTTCCTGAATTGATTGATGCTGAGAACGAACGTAAATACATATGTGTCCTAAGCATAGATATCTTATATACACTAGATAGTGCATCTAATTATTCTGCAATTCAAAAATTGAAGCCGTGATTGCAGTCTCATGTCGTTCCCATGAAATGAGAAGATTCGTATGTTTTCTATTTCTTAAACAGGGAACTTAAACATTAAGTTAACCCTATTCCAAATACATTTTTAAACTATTCAAATGATGAAAGTTATTGTTGTTTTTAAGCGTTTATTGGCAAGTGGGAACGACCAACATGGCCGCCATCTATTCAAATGGGGGTAACCACTGGAATATTCTTGGCTTCAATTTTACTAAAAGAGATGCATTATCTAGTGTATATAAGATATCTATGGTCCTAAGCATTAGTTATCCACAAATGATTGAGAATGTTTTTGAGAACCAATTCGGTATACGTTTTAAATACAATTTTCTCTACAATTCATTAAGTTGGAAATATCGATCAAATATGATGTATTTACCCGCCGGTCACTATACTCTTGAAAAAATAATCGACACCCTGAATGAATACATGAATGAATACGATGTTTTCATTTGTGATATTAAAGGGAGGTCGTGTTGGGGTAAAATTTAATCCAACATTAAGATATATATACAAGTTTTCAACAAATGGTGACGGTGTAACATACCCAGGCGAATTAACGGAGAAAGATTTACATATAGCAAAGGACACGATGGACATTGAAATGACCAAGAGTTTGAAATATATGTTGGGTTTAACAGAATGGGTTCTTCATCCCACAGTCGAAACGATTAAAAAGCAATTAACACAAGTAGATCCATCTCTATCCACAATGCAATGCATCTTGTCCACGTCTGGACTTCAACCTGAACACTATACATTCCACGGGAAATATATGCCCGATATAAGTAATGGTGTAAAAGAGATGTTTGTTTATTGTGACGAGGTGGAACATTCTGTTGTGGGTAATGTTAAAGCAATGTATACCCATTGTAACAGAGGATCAAGGAAGTTCATCATTGTGTAATTATAGACCACCAGAAGTAACATGAGGGTTAATTAAATGTAAAATTACAGATTTACATATAGGCATATACGATACAAATTTCACGCCAATTCCCTTTTCTGCTGGTACTATTACCATCGAAGCTGTAATAGAATAATGTTGAAACTAGAGTTTATAATACAAAATAAAGAACTTATTCCTACACAGTATGACTATTCCATGGATGAGATTTTTAGGGAAAGCGGTTTACAGTTGAAAAAACGATACTGCAGCCTAAGTTACTTTACGTGTGACTTTTCCGGTCAATGGGATTGTTGCACATTATGCTGCAGTAGAAAATTAAAACTTAATGAAAACGATGTTGGTGTTACTAATAAAGTAAAGGGTGGTGAATTTTTACGACATTGCTGCTTTGTACGTTCCTGGTACAATATCAAAAAATGACCCACAATATGGTTGTTTTGAGAAGTGTATGTTCGCATACCTTGACCAGCACAATCCCGAAAGATTTTATGATAGAAAAAAAAGAAAATTATCGTCATTTATACTACAAAAAGATATCAGTGATTTACGTGATTTAGTTCACTTACAATTGATTTGGTGCGATAACACAACAAGATTTAGAGGTCAGAAAGGTAAAACAGCTATAGTACATTTTAATATTTTCGATGTAGAAGAAAATGAATAAGTTGCGAGTACAGATAACAGTGCAAAATAAAGAATTGGTTCCTACAAAATATGACTATATCATGCGTGAGAAGCTAACTTTTAGAGAAAGCGGTTTACAAATGAAAAAACGATACTTCAACCTGGATCATATTTGGACTAACTTTACCTCGGGTTACACAAACTTCACATTATACTGTAGTAGAAAATTAACGCTTAATGGAAATTATGTTAGTGTTACTAATAAAGTAAAGGGTGGTGAATTTTATGACATGAGTAGTTCTTTTCTGTACACACCTGGTGTAATAGCAAAAAACGACCCACAATACGGTTGTTTTGAGAAACATATGTTAACATAAAAAGAAAAAAAAAAGAAAACCAAGATCTAGCGTACGCCTTATGAGCAAGTATTTTCCGAGATTACGATCGCGTCGCAAACAGAAAGGCGGTGCCTTCGGTGCCAGAATAGCTTTGGGTATGATGGCACCCATGATCATGGGAACTGTAGGTAAAATACTAAAAGTAAATGTAAATAAATAAATCGATGTAAAATCTAGTATGAAATAAATAAATATGAAATTTACTTGGTTTGTGTATTTCTCTTTCGCTTATAAAAATGTTTACACACATTTTATTGGGTTATTCATTCGTCGTTCTTTCAAGATGAGTAAACGTAAATGTACAGAGATGGATGGGGAAGGGGTGGGGGAAGAGCCTGTAGAAAAGCACAATGGTAGTTTTATGACACCTATGGCTATGTTCCCCACATTTCCTCATAATATTACGTTTGAAGAATTACGAGAATTAAATATCAATGCCACACCCGTGAACAATGAGGCAGACATACGTACACATGCATGCATAATCGACAAGAATACGGTGTGTTGATAACAGAAGATGCCACCATCTCGGCAACATTACACCTTGTTGCTGCTGCAGATGGTGCGGGTTTGGCTGCCGATCAGATTGTTCCTATAGCATTTCCCCTTAAATTGGGTGGAAAACCAAAGAAGTGTATGTGAATAATGACCTCGTCAATCCCACTACCACACATGAAAATTAATTAGAATATGTAAATCATCTTCTCACACAAACACCGTCAGGCTATCAAGATAAGAATGGCATCACCATGGTATACCACGACACCCCTGGTCATTTTGACAGCCGTGTCAATATACATGATGCTGGTCTTGTCAATAAGGGTGCACGTAAACGTTGGGTAGCATTTAGTCAGAGTGCTGAAGTACTATGTATGGATCATTTGGATTTATTGGGGCATAATAAACATTATGTTCCATCAACCTATGAAATGAAAGTAGTACTTCATCGTTTGGAGAAAACCAAAATGCTTTTTGGTACACGACAACATTGTGAGGGTGCCAAGTTGTTAATTAAAGATTTGAAATTAACCATACCCATGATGAAACCCTTGCAGCAATTGTCCGAGGCGATCAATGAGATAATGATTCACAAAGGTGAAGAATGTAAATTCTATACCACGCATTATCGACTGGTGGCAAAACCGTTGGCTATTGGTTCGCAGTATGTACAATTTAGTGATATATTCAACGGGGCTCGACCCACACACTTGATTTGTTATCAGAAATCGCAAACGCGTTACAATGGTAGTCAGCACAATACCAACCAATTGATTTTCCCCGGAATTAATCATTTTGTGGTGAAAATCAACAAAGCTAATGTTGTACCTACGATCACCAATACCAGAGAGTCGTATATGAATTTGGTACGCGTTTTGAATTGTCGTCACAGTGAGATGCCATTTGGTTTTGAGCATTACGAAGATAGTTATGGTTTGATTGTGATGGATTTGTCTACAAACAAAGACAGTTACAATCAGATGTTACCGTATTCAACTGCGGCTGTGGTGAGTGTTGAAATGAAACATACACAAGCTCTGGCTGCTGCACAACAGGTGATTTTCATTGGAGAATTCCGTAATCAATTGTTGATTGGTTACAAAACTGCCGCACATAAGATGTATGATTTCTAAACTTTATTTATTAATCTCTCATAAAAATATTGAGTACCATTAGTCATTATGCCGGCAAAGCAAACATGGCAGTGTTGTACTAAAATGGACAAGAAAAAAAATCGAATACACTTTTACGACCATCCGACGGTAAAGTTATCAGTTTGTATGGTCAATCCATACAAACAGTTCACATCCATCCTGTAATATCAAAATATGGCTGAACAACAACAACAACAAATGAAAAAAGAAGAAAAAAAAATTCGTTCAAATGAATATGAACGATAGATCACGACATCTTACTAAGACTGTCACAAAAAATCTACTTCATTTGCTTGATTTTGTTGTGAAGGGAAAACTTCCGATTGATATATCAGTAGACAACAAACGTTTCATGCGACATTTGCTCGACAAACATACACCACAAGAGGACATGGCTGTAGCATTAGTAGAGGATTTTCGCACACATGCTATTCTAAAAGACATAATTGATCTTATTGAAAAGAATGAGCGAAGCAGTAAAACAACTACAACTTGTTGACTCCAAACGTTTTAATCGTCTTATTGCAGCGTTGCAACAATCCGTAGAACATAAAAATATTGTAGAGCAAGCGACAACGTCGCGTGAAGAACAAGATTATGTAAGAAGTTATCATGATGTAATGCAAAGTGTAAAAAATAAAAGTCCATTAGCTGGAACAGACATTGTGAATTTTATGAATAAAAAAGGAAAACTAAAAGAGACTATTGCAACACAAGCACATCTTCCTAAACCTCCCGACAGCGATAAGCCCAACAACCCCAACACACCCGCTGGTTGTGCAGGTACACCTAGATGACAATTACGTCCCGAAGCATCTGTGGAAGGCTCAAAAGCTAAAATAGAAGCTTTTTTTTTAAAGAGAAAGGTGCAAAAAAAGTGATTCGGGTGGGTTAGAATACAAGGGAAGTAAAATAGCTGTGCCCTATGATGATTTCATTTTTTATCTTACACATGATTTAAAAAAGACAGCGCCGAGTTTAACCGAAAGAGAAACACATATGGGTTTAAAAACTCTGAAAAAACTGGGTATGTCTACCTCACATATTCGTAGTGCACGATTGCGAAATGCTTACACCGCAATGAGACAAGCCGGTAACAGCAGTAGTGGTAGTGAAAGTGTTGTCACAATCCCACAAACGTCACGAATTCCCGTACGTTCAACACCCTATAATACTCCACGTAGTCATCAAACTTCCTGAAGTCTACCGCAAATTGTACAAAGACGTGATCGGTGGGGCTATGCAGATCGTTTAAATCGTCGTTCTTTAGAGATCGTCAATTAGACGTTCTGTTGCAATGAATATATTAACTTGTTTTATCAGTAAATTTTTGGGCACTCATCATTTGGATAATTTGGCAGGAAAAAATGATGTCATTACTCCCTATTATCTGGGCTGTTACCCAGCAGATGTTCCTCCTAGCAATGTTCGTAAACATTGTTGTTGGATATGGAATGTGGATGAATCTCATAAATCGGGTTCACATTGGGTGGGCATGGTAAAAAGAGACAAACGTATCATATTCTTTGATAGTTACGGTAAAACACCTACTTTTTTAAACGTGATTATTGGGTGAATTATTTTAAGCAATTGGGATGTAAAACTACAATGTACTCTCAAGTACAACGTCAATCACACATCAGTCGAACGTGTGGAGCCTGGTGTTTACTCTTCTTATACAAACAATGAAGTGAACATAAAGTGATACGAAATTTGTTACATGAAGATCTTATGGACAATGAACGAGAAATTCCGATATACGTAAAATTTATGCTAAAACATGTCGTAAGGCTAAAGGGAAAATTTGTAAAACTTTCTTAGATATATATGGACCACTGTAAAAAAACCCACTTTTTTGTAAAAAAATTATTTTTTTCTCAAATAAAATTTACACATTTCGCCCACAATCATAGATTATCGTTTTGTCGGTCAGGAATATGCCCGTACGAAGACATGTATTACAATAGCTACGGGGTGAACTGTCAAATAAAATATAACCGTAGCGATTCTTTCCGACATCGTTTATAATACTATGAATTTTACATAATTTGATTTTCTTATTTGAAGCAACTGTTTCTATATCTCTACAATCCGAAAGATTATTGAATATCAGATGATATTGACTGTTCACACATGCATTTCATAATTTTCCATTTCTGAAATTTAAGTTCTGACATACAAAGATAACCGAAGTGTTTGTATGGTGGCTGTCTCACGAGGCTATATCATTTAAATTCTCGGTGTTCTTTGAACTTGAGGCCGCAATCACCATCAAATCATCCAACACTAAAAGTGTTGCTTCGCCTAACATATTCTTCAATTCACTTATAGAGGATATACCCTGATTGCAATCGACAAACTCGTATGTTTTCAGTTTTGATGTTTCAGCATTGTCTCGTTTGATCTGTTTTATGTCATCGTATTTTCTGTGTGCGTTAAATGTAAAAGGCTAGGTCCCTTGATGGTGTTTTAAGTTGTTGTTAGTTGTCTCTTGCACCGATTGTATTTTGTCTTAAATTAGTTCGTTTCGACTGTTAAAGTTATTGTAAACATAAAGTTAATTATGGGGTCGCCGTAATTGGGGAAACCTGTGGCGAACTCCCTGGCGTTATATTAGCCGAATCTCATTAAATCATTAAATCATTTTGATTGTTATGCACTGTACAAGTACAGTAGTTTGTCAGGTGTCGGTACAATAACCTCATCAATATACTTTATGATTTTTGTTATCAATTTGGTTTTTCCGCATTGTGTTGGTCCACACATAGTAAGCATGAACGGATGATGAAACGGTAATGTAGCTTGTCCCACAGCTCTTGCCTGTGAAAACAAAAAAAAACGAAACTTACGACGTGTACCCGTATGGTACAGTGCTAAAATTGTCACATACTACACGTTTGTCAAAAGTAAAACGGAATTTTTGCTTATTGTGTTCCACGGCTATTGTTTGCATGTTACACCGCACAAATTCACGATATGTAATTTCAATTTCTTGCTATTTATTTCATACACAGGATTCAATCGAACCAAAAGTTATTTTTTCCTCTGCATCCCCCTTCAACGTAAAACCCTTAACATGGGTGATCTCATTTTGTTTCCGTGCTGCCATCCTTTAATGTCTTAACATATTCGTTGGTACGATACGAATAGGATTTGGGACCCGTAGCACAGAATTGCTCTATCCATTTTTCGCTACAACCCTTTTTCGCTTAATTTGTCCGTCATTTGACCCAAATACTTACCCGTTTCTATATGTGACGTCACCTCTACACTATGATCATTGACAAGGGTTAGTAATTATTCTTCTAATGAATCTATGAATGAAACAATGGTTGTGTCTTCGTTTTGTGCCAATTTACCCCATAGTGAATTTAATAATGCTTTCATAACTGTTCTCTGACCGGGATTGTGACTTATATTGGCGCAATCCAAGTAAATTTGTTCATGCTCGGCATATTCATCTATGTATTTACGTAGTTTCACTTCATCTATCTCGCCATTATACTGAAGACAATTTTTTGGCACACCGCTACTTTCTTGTTTTAATTTCATAAACATATCAATGTATAGATCAAAGATTTTCTTACTATTTGGAAAATGATAGATTTCATAAATCACAAGCATTTTATAGCCGTGTTCTAATGCCTTGTGTACTTCTACACTTGTCCATGTTCCGTAAAGTGCGCGTTGTTCATCGTCGTGTGTACATTGTTTGCATTGTTGTTCGGCACACATGGTACACAACGGTAATTTACTAGTATGAACCGGTAAAACAGGAAATAACATTTTTTGGCGGTAAGATTTTACATTTGATTAAGCCGAAATTTTTATACACATCCAATTCGGCACATTTGTTAACGCCACGGTAATCTCAAGATGTTTAATTCGATAACGATATTTCTTCTGAACATACGGATAGAGAGAGGTAAAATCTATGTAATGAGCTTTTGCCATTAAAGATTCATGATATAGTTTTGCAGGCGACGTTCGACCACCAACAATGCGTTGCGTGGATTGGGATTTAAATAAACAAAGTATTTGCTATGATGTAATTGCATAATCAAGTTTCGTGTTACTTTCCCTTCACTCATAAAATCAAATTCCCATTTCCCATTAACGCGATAGCCGTTGTCTTCAAAAAGCTGCATTGTACGACGAGTTCGTTCACATAGAACATAAAATTTCTCACCATTTACTTTATTAAGATCGTCGCCATCAAAACATATTTGTTTGTTCACAGTAGCCGTCGACAAAGCGATTTAAAATGTTCACCTCACCTTCGGGCGATAATTTACTTCTGAATGTAAAGCCATCCTCTTCAAGTTCTATTTCGAGCTGACCTGGCCAACACAAAGCTGTGACACTTTGATTAATATTTCCACCGTAACCTTCGGCGGGAATCTGCCCAATTGTATTCTCTGTTAAAAAATTATTACGGTAGATTTTTAACGCAAGACTGGCAATAGTATGACACGTTCATAATATTTTTGATAAGTTTTGCAAATTTCACACAACCCTGTCTTAAAATATCAACATCTAATCTACAATAATAAATTGCATCGCGAAACACATACGTATGCTTCTGTTGTTCCACATACCACTTGTCAAATTTCTAGTGCCCTCACTTGGTGGTGGGTCAAAATACTCTATACTTATCATGGGACCCACATATTTGAGATCGGTGAAATGATAGGGGTGATAACCCTTGGCTAAATCTGGAATACCCATTGCCTCTGGAATTTTACTCAAACGCATCGCTAAAAATAAATAACTATCGATAATTTTAATTCTAGTTTGTTGTTCAATTTCCATGCACATTATCTTGTTACCATTCATGATAAGTTTGGGTAATAATATTGTGTTTTGTAAGCAACTCCCGTAATAGAAAAACTAGGCTGAGAAAGGCTGTCTCCAGGCTGAGAAAGCATAAAATCTAATAAACTATCAACAATGTTTCCATTGTTCTGCTCAAACAATATTGACGATAACCACAACACGGTACACTTTTTACGCTAATATCGCAACAACTATTTGTGGCGTGTGCAACAAAACCCACCTCTGATTTCTGAAAAGCTTTCTCGTCACATGCACTACAAACTTTTTGCACAACACAATAGAAGGGTTGCATGTATCCTTTGTCATCAACACGCGTTTCAAAATCATAAAAATAAAGTGTAGGCAATGTGGACGTTTTTGGAATTTTACACGTTTTCAAGTAACACAAATGACTTCTGTCCATTATACTATTACAATGGGTTAGATGGAAAACACGGAGTCGGAGTTCCGGAGTCGGAGTCCCGGAGTCTGACGTCATAAAAATATGGAAAACACGGAGTCATATGGAAAACACGGAGTCTGATGTCATAAAAAATATGGAAAACACAGAGTCATATGGAAAACATGGAGTCTGACGTCATAAAAAATATGGAAAACACGGAATCATATGGAAAACAGAGTCCACCATAAAATATGGAAAACACAGAGTCTGATGTCAGAGAAAAATATGGAAAACACGGAGTCTGACGTATTGTCAGCGTGAAATATGGAAAATAGTATTAAATAATATAATTTATGCGAATATAAACAAATGGACGAATTAATATAACAAATTAGAAATTTTCTGGACTAATTCTGGTTATTTCTTCTTTCTATATGGATTGTTTTTAAATACAATCAAGCAAATAATGTTGTTTCTCTTGTCATGTGACTTGTTCAGTTGTACAATCAGTTGTACATCATCCCAAATCATCTTGTTCAGTTGTACATCATCCCAAATTGCTCCTTCACTCTGCGCTCTAAATAAATAAACAATATTTGAAGTGATTTTAATGCGGATTTTGTTCACCTCCTATGGTATGTTGATAAAAATATAGTTTATATGCTGCTAGAATATTTCATAGTCGATTTACATGTAATATTAACACACAAAATCTTGACACAAAACAGATATGCTGCTTGGAAACAGCATGCAATATTGGCCCGATTTATACTAGAGACGGATCATCCGTCAAGACGAATCATCCGTCTGACGGATGATCTGTCTAAGTATAAACACAAGACGAACTATGTAGACGAACTATGTAGACGAATTTGCCAGACGAAATAGAATCGCGTGATCACAACTGCATGGGAAGTTGGGAACGAACATGCTTGGCAGAAAAATCAATATGGCGGCAGAAATGTGATTAGTGAAGCATTTATCTGGGAAAAGAAAAGCAAATGAAGAAAGACTATTTATGTGGCAAAAAGAGTGTGACACATGAGCAAAGCGCCGTTTTAATGATGAATTGACTGACAAGATGGAACTAGCACAAGCCGCAGCATTATCTGTTATTTTACTAACTAGAAAACCGAGGAAGGACAGGGGTTGTGACGAACACAGGAGCAGTAGTTGGTGGTCTGAAGGCTATCGAACCTGGGATGATGTGGCATTCAAGAAGCGTTTGAGAGTGTCTCGTGCGACATTTGATTTCATTCTGAACGAAATTTCCGACCAAATTGTTAAACAACCAACTCGAATGAAACCCCATCCAACTTCCCCTGCTACTCAGTTGGCAATATGTTTGTATCGGTTGGCTCATGGTGTTACCTATCTAACAGTGGGAGATTTGTTTGGTGTTGCGGCTCCAACTGCTTTTTGCATATTCATGGACGTTTGCAAAGTGTTGGTGAATACTTTGTATGACAGATTCATTTATATGCCAAGAACAACAGAGGAATGGACCCAGGAACTCAAAGGATTCCTAGAAAATTGGGAGTTCCCATGTGTTGGAGCATGGGATGGTTTTCACGTGTATGTTTCTACTACATTGAAAATTTTTTATAGTTATAAGAAGCGGTACTCTGTCACAAATATGGGGTTTATAGGATATAACAAAAGGTTTATGTTTTCTGCAGTTGGTGCACCTGGCTCAACCCATGATTCCAGGCTTCTACAGAATTATAACATATACTCTGAAATTTAACGTGGTAATGTGCTGCCAAAGAATTCACTGAACCTACATCCCCAAGGCAAAATACCACTTGCAACTGTTGGCGATTCAGCCTTTCCGTCCCACCCATGGTTGCTGAAACCATACAAAGAAGGAATGCGAGAGCCCCAAAAGAGGTACTTCAACAGGAGGCTTTGCTCTGCTCGGGTTGTGTCTGAGCATGCATATGGGATGCTGAAAGGGAGATGGCGTATCTTATACAAGAAGACAGAATGTCATTTGGACAATATTCAAATAGTAATCATGACTTGCATTTTGCTACATAACATTTGTGTTCACAGGAATGATCCATGTAAGCCTAGATGGCGACTCGAAGTAAACCAGCTCAATCTTAGGGGCTGTTTATATGGAAGCGAGCCAGCCCGGGTACCCGAGCTGGCTCGCTTCCCCGAGATGAATTTCACCACGCGTTTACATGAAACTTTTGGGGCGGGCTGACTTGTGAAAACAAATACAAATTTTCGCGGGAAAGTTAAATGCAAAATGGCGGGTTTCAAAATTGTTGCATTAATAGCTTCAGTGACGGCCCAAATTGGAGCTTTTACTGCCCTTCTTTTGCAACTATATGGCCTTATTCTCTTGTGGAAAATTCACGAGAAACAAAAGAAGAATACGATGTTGATAGCGCTTCAAAATCGGCGCAGTTATTTCTTGAGAAAGCTAAAGGTACTAAGGCAACGAAGGTTAAGACGACGTAATAGAAGTTGTTGGTTTAAACCTGGCAGATCAGATCAATGGTGGATAAAGATGATAAATGGCGAAGCACCTGATGAATTCTGGATGAAGAATTTCCGCATGACCAAAGAATCGTTTCTAGAACTTGAGACTGAGCTTAAACCTTACATTTCACCCGATCCCAGTTCACCTAACCACAGAGCACTAGATAGTGCAAAGAAACTGGCTGTTACATTGTACTATTTGAAAGACACTGGCTCCCTCATTATGACAGCAAATGCTTTCGGTATAGCTGTCTGTACAGTTTCTGGTGTTGTAGTTGAGGTTTCCAATGTGATTTCAAAAGTACCTGGGCCGAAGTATTTGCACTTACCTGTAGATGAGAATGAAATGAGGAAAAAGGTCTGTGAGTTCGAGACAAAATTTGGCATTGTACAGGCCTTTGGATGCATAGATGGAACACATGTTCCTATCCTTCGACCACTAAAGGATCCACAAGATTACTTTTGCTACAAAATGTTCTATTCATTAAATGTACAGGCTGTGTGTGATTATAGAGGCATATTTATGGATGTTGAATGCAGGTGGCCAGGAAGTGTGCATGATGCAAAAGTTTTTGCAAATTCCTCTATTAATCAGAAATTAGTTTCTGGCCAAATTCCAATGATACAACTGTCTGTTTTCCCAGGCTCAGAAAAAATACCAAACTATGTAATTGGGGACCCTGCATACCCATTGACTCCATTCTGCATGAAGGAATATGCCACATGTGCTTCAAATGAAGAAGTAATTTTTAATACTCTTCTAAGAGCAGCTAGGAATCCAATAGAATGTGCTTTTGGTCGACTGAAAGCAAGGTGGTCAGTTCTTACAAAAAAAGTTGACTTAAAGATTGAATCAATTCCAGTTGTTGTATATGCATGTTGTGTCTTGCACAATTATTGCGAAATTAACAAATCTTATGTTGATGAAGATCTTCTTAAATGCCAAATGGATTTGTATAAAAAAAATGAAGATCAAAACCGACACCTTGTTGACCCAGTGTACTCAGGTGATCGTAGTGAAGGTGGTGTGGTTCGCAAAACAATAACAAACTACATTCGGGATAATTTACCTGATCATCTGGTA
>CACRXK020000633.1:0-69986 GCA_902702795.2 Paramuricea clavata | reverse complement strand
CAGGGGCGTAGGAAGCTTACAAAAGTTGGGGGGGCCAGGCTTTGAGGGGCACTTTCAAAAAAAAAAGGGCATCTCAAAAAAATTTTTTGGCGACAAAAATTTCGGTCAGTGTACCATTTTAGGGGTAAAAAATTTTTCCGGACATACCATATTTTTCCTTAAATACTAAAAAAATTTTCCGGAAAAACAAATATATGATATTTTTATCGGAAACTAAAACATTTTTCGGGAAAAAACCTACATTACAGTTTTCAAAAGTTTCGTTTGGACAAAAACTGCGAATTTTATGAAAATTTTTCAGACACAAAAAGGGCACTTTGCTCCTGTAAAAAGGGACTTGCCAAAACTTGGGGGGGCCATGGCCCCCCTGGCCCCCCCGGTTCCTACGCCCCTGCACGCGTACGTTGGTCGTGTAGTTAAGTAGTTTCTGCGATTTTTCCTGGCTTCACATTATGAGCTAAAAATTAAAGTATAGTTTTGTCAAATGCGCAATAGTCTGAAAATGGATGTCCTTGATAAATTACGTTTATTCCGTGAAAAGAGACAGAGTAATTCCGGACATTTTGTACGCGACAATTGACCCGTTTCAGATTCAAACCTGAATATGAAACTTGAATCTGAAACTGTAGAGTGGATCGTTTAATCCACGACCACACGCAAAGGCCACGCAGCTGGGTACAAGCAAGACTGACTACCGTAGCTTGGCTTGCTGTTATAATAGGGAGCTTAAGCATGTGGGATGGCAATACGACGACGACGGCCAAAACAAATTCCTTCAAATAAATGATAGTAAAGAAAACGTGTCGTATATTATAACTCGTATGAATTCAATACAGTATAAGAAGCTGAAAACATTGGCTTTATGTTTGGGAAGAGTTCTACTGAACCGAATTTTAAGTTGCACTTGTTACGGCTTGAAATGCATGCGTTGTATAAAAGACGTGAAAATCTGTGATTTGCCGTTGTAAACAGAGCGACGACCACGTCTGAAACTCTCCTGGGACTTTAATTATTTATTCATTTTTGATTGACTCATTGTATTGGTTGCCATCGTCGTCGTGTTGCCGTCCTACATGCTTAAGCTCCCTATTGTTCGAGACGAAGCTCGAGCTGCGAGTGCTTGCATCTAATTAAAATGAACTGTTTAGCATTGTGATTGGATGAAAGTGCTCATGCATGCACTCGCAGCGAGGAACTTCGTGCGAGGACTGTAAATCCGCCTTTAGGCTCAGAATTTGAATTTATTTCTTTTATACAGCCTTTCGATAATTACGTCATTTGGCCTGGAAACCTCGCTCTTATGAATCAGGGCGTTATAAAACAGTATGTTTTATAAAACAGCATCACCAAAAAGTATGTGTGACGTAATTATCGAAAGGGTGTATTAGTTATCAGCTTTACAGTGACAACACAAGAAAGAAATAGGGCAAATCCCCAATTGGCATCAAACCCCTGATGGCTAAAAAAACATGATAAAATATTGAATTAGTAATAAGCCTAGTAATAAGCTGGAACTAACTGAAAAAGTATAAAAAGAAAATTCCGAAGAATAATGTCTCTTGAAATTCAAGATTTTAAGAAAATGATACATCATCAGACATCATCTTCAAAGCATGCATCATCTTCAAAGCATGCATCATCAGAAAGCTGAAACAACTGTAATTACAGTTTCAGAAGCTCGTCTTGTTGTAATGCGAATCTGAATTTCGAGATGACATTATTCTTTGCAATTTATATACGTTCTGAAATTGTCTGCTGGCCGTGGTTTTTCTACCTGAAAAAGATTGAAAGCACTTCAACGTTTCGAGCGAAGGTCTTACGTCAGGACGTTGATAGCGTAGGAAGTGCCCGACTGTCATTAAAATGTAGGAAAAAAACAATCAGGGCTGGATGGTCTGGGGGAGGCAGGTGGCGCGTATTCCCTTGGCAAAGAGGATGCAACGGGGAGGGGGGGGTGCTAATTTCCTTATCAAATCCATTTTTTGGATTTACATATAGCAATGCCATAGCTCCTTCTAGTGATATCGCACTTGGTCTGCACTCTGAACCATGACCAAAGCGCAATGAGCTCCCCCATCCCACCTAATCCTAAACCATAATCTAATCCAAACTACGATCCTAAACCCAGGTTCTCATCAAATGCTTTCTAAACCAGCTTGGATACACACCATAATTTGAATTCAAGGTCAGCAATTTAAGACCTTTTCCCTCTATTTTATTACCCAATGCAATGATCAAACAATATCGATACACATACATATATATATAACGTTAACGATTTTGTTATCGCACCGCAAAATAGTTTGAAATACATAACATGAACGACTTCCCTTATAATAATTATAATATAAATTAATCTGTTTTGTTTAGTTAATCAAACCAGTGACGTAGCCAGGATATCTAGTCAAGGGGGCCCGAAACTAATTTGGGCCCAAGCAATTTTACCCTACGTTAGTTTGAATAAAGTTTGTTTATTATGTGTAAATGTATTTCGACTCCCACGATATCCATACATAATATAGAACAATGAACTTTCGGGGGAATCCCGGCCAGTGTATATTCCCACGGGAAAATTTTTAAATTCCAGAGTTGGTAAAGTGCCATTTTTGGGCTTTTTTGGTAAAGTGCTATTTTAATGCGTTTTGTTGATTTTAAATAACCATTTAACACATAATAACTCTACTTAATTACAAACGAATCCAGAACATTTAAAACTTCCCTTACAAGAAATGAAACATGCTTGCATTGGTCAGAATTTTTCCAAAGAGGGGGGCTAATATTTTGGCTACGTCACTGAATCAAACTGAAATATAAATGTTTATAATAATAATATATGTTAAAAGTCTTTTAATTGTTCGTTCTTGGGTTAGTTAAAAGCAGTTGTGTGCATATGGAAGATGAAGTATCCTGCAAAAGAAAAGTGCTGTAAATTAATCAGAATTCTCACTTGGTTTCTGCTCTCTATTTGGGCCCTGAATTGCAAGAATACTTAGACAGTCTTAAGCATACACACCCAATATTTCTCCTCAGACTTCCACGTAAGATAGCACACTCTAATAGCTCCATTGGGAAATCTTCCTTGTCTAAGATATTCAGTTCGAAGTTCTGTTACAGGTCAAATCAAGAGTGCTCATAGTACAGTCTTTCTAACCATACGCTAAAATGCCTGGCCAAAACCTTTCTCACATTAGATGATCTAACTTCCAATTTCCTATCTAGACATCGATCATTCTTTGGTACTCATTCATTTAAATAGTGGGAAGGTGTAGTGAAGAACCATTACTTACACGAGTTCTGTACAACCCTGGATCACTTTCAAGGCAGCTCACTTTGATGAACTACGTCTTACGCGTATGGTGGTTTGCATTTTTCACATACGCTAACGAGCTAGCGGCTATAGGTTAGTATTTTCGCAGATAAAAAGGTATCTGTACTTACCCTCTACGAACATCTTGAATGTTTGTTTATTCTACAGATAGTCACGGGTTCAGCTGCAAGACTTGGAACACAAATACATTGCCTACAGTAAGTCTGATCTTCGTCAATCTGTTTCACAATAGTCGTTTTCATTGCCCGTTTCAGTAAACTTGTCCAGTCTCCGTGCGCCTTGGAGTATGCCTTGAGATTAAAGACACCACCTTGTGACGACTCAGCTAGACGAGTGTAATCATTTACTGGTAAACCAATGGTTTTTCGCTTGTTTTGGAGTTTATCTTTCCTCATCATCGTTTGGCCTTGCCACGTTCCAAGGACATCTCTGTGTAGTTTCTTCTGGAAGTAAGGACCAATCACGTTAAAGATCACTCCTTGCATATCCAATTCTTTGATTGCTTTGTGTAATGGTGCATTCGACATCGCTTCACGATCCTGATCCGTGATCATGATCACAACTTTACTTGCTCCAGGAAGGAACGGTAGATTGGCAAGATACTCGATGGCTTCGAATGCGTTAGCTGCTTCCGTCGTGAACTTCATGTTAGCAATTGCACTTTGGACATTTTTTATATCACCGAAGATTTTACCTCCACCTGTGACGATGTGCGGACGCCGGTGGACAGCGGTTTTACCACCAAAGCCAACGACTGCGTATCTTGGTCTGTACTTGGTAAGGTCAGTTTCCAGTTCTTTGAGGAAGCTCGGCAGTTGATCTGCATGGGTTTGGATGTTGAGTGTTTCAGGAATAAGTAAGACTACATCGACATTCTTACTACCGCGTTCTGTCCATTTCTGCCATACACCTTTGGATCCACAGCTCACTAAATAAAGCAACAATAACATAGTAAGTTTGGTGATGGATACATGATGTAAATTCACTAAATTGCCCTGTCGTATCCTGACCCGTCTTATCTAACAAAACAAACTATTTTTCACGGCGGCCTTAAATATCAATTCAAAAATCCTTCGCTAAACACTTGTTGCAAAGCAATCAGAGATTGGCTCATCTCACCAGTGCCAACACTTTATATTAATAGTTTCGTCTTTGCTCGGTAGTGATAATAATTTTGATGGTTTCTTGTTTATCAAATCTTAAACGCACAAGATGCTTCTGTTCGGAGTATACTTTGTTTTATACATTTTAAATTTAAATGCCTAGTATAAAGTCATTAAATATCGATACCCACCACACTCGTGTAGTTGTCGTGCCCAGACTCCCTTCTCTCTCAGCAAAGCTGTGTAGGCAGCAGTGACGTTACAGAAGCTTTCACTTGGCGGAACATCAGTCTTACAGTCTGACGTATCGAAGATACATGCGTCGTGGAATGGTTTGGGATCAAGTGTCTTGAAATATCGTGCCAGTGGAGATGAAGAGCTCACGAAGAGTTCCTCACACCGTGAAGATGGTTTCTTTCCGCAGGTAGGCTGTAAGAACAAGATAAAATGTTAGTTTTGAAATAAAGCTCAAGGTTTCCGACGCTAGAACAAAACACAATAGTGCAAGAAGTGCAAACACAATGGAATTCCTTATAGGTAAATTTGCAGGGGGTGCAAACACAATGGTGAAGACAATAGATTCAAGATGGCGTCAGAAACCTTGAATCCCCCTATTGTAACTGAACCCAACACAAACGTGACCCAAACCCTAGATATGAATTTTCGTAATGCTAAATAAATACGTCACCATTGACGTTGAACTGAACATTCATATATATTAAATTTGATAACCATTTTAAGCTAATGGTAGCAGATTTGCAAACGTGAATACGAAGTGCATGAAATACAGAGTGTGTCGCTCAAAACGGGTTCTTACCTTACGTTCAGTACCGGTCACTTTGCATTCTGGGTCACCACTCACTTCCCAGGCATTAGCAAACTCCACCATTGACTTGGCAATAGTTTTATCTGGTTTCAAGAATTCGTCATACTGTTCATTGTTGTTCGTACCAAGTAATCCTAAATGATAAATACATTAAATTTGTATGTTGTTTTCCTAGTACCAGATGTATATAACTAAGTACATTATTGTTAAATGGTGTTTAGGTAGTACAGTGGTTGCTGCATGCACCGTTCACCTCTGCGAATTGGGATTGGTTCCTCTAACGTGCAGTTAATTAGCCTTTCTCACGAAGACTAAAATCCGCCATTTTGGGGGTACTGTCTGCCCTCGTGAATGATTCTGGACAATTCAACCAAAGTGAAAAGCAACTTTTAAAAGTTGTAACTGTAAATTTACCATTATACAAACAACTACAGTACTAAAAAGTTGCATTTCGTGGTGCGGTAAACGTGGTAGTACCCCCAAAATGGCGAGAAAATCGGTCGTGAGAAAGGCTAAATGATTATAATTTCGTATATACTGCGTGTTGACAATGCCGAAGAAATACGGGATTGAAAAGGGATGGGGAATACTGGTTCACTCCTCCGCAGAGGCTTTTTTGATAACGCTTGTCATGGCGCATTTCATTACATCTTATGTGCATGGAGTCGCTGGGCGATAAACACGCAGCGTGCTAAAGCCCCCTGCGGAGGAGATAGCAGTACTGGGCAAGTAAGGAAAGAACTTCCCGCGCCCCATTTAATTTTTGACTTCCAGCGCCAATTAAAACCACCAGCATGTGGCAAGGTTATTGCATTTGTTTACCAATTTGTAACTTAATCAATTTCTTACCTGCTAGTTTTCCATGATAGAATTTGTTGATGTTGAATGTGCACAAGAAATGTCTAAGATCACAGACGATGCCAAGACCTGTATCATGTTTGATCTTAATGGATGAACCTTCTCTTCTGACTGTCATTTGCATCATTTCAACAGGCAACTCATTATGGGTGGTCTTCACTTCCTTTCCGTCAGCATCTTTGCTCACTGTTGCTTCAACCTTTCCACTTGCATGTATCTTGATGAATCCAGACTTAGTGTTGACAATTAAGGCTGTTTCTTGGCTCATAAGAGTGAAATTATTATCTCTGAAGTCGTGAGCTAAGACGTAGGTGCATGAAGGCTTCTTGTAGCCGACAAACTTGTATGATTGGCCATCAAAAGTGTACACATGAGGTTTTCCAAATATCATTGCAATACCTGGTAAAAGAAACACAATGATATATATGACTGATTGAGATAGGTTGAATGTTTGTAGCAATTCCAACGAAAACATGTTGCCTGAATTTGGTTTGGGCCTCAAGTTATTTTTTATTCATGGAATTTCGGGGGAAAACATTCTAAAATGATGGAAATTTTATACCTAACCGAGAGCAGTTGCGATGATTTGAAAATATTTGGCGAAGGAGTTTGTTAAATAACAAAAAGGTAATTATACGTGAGATGCAAAAGTTGAGTATACATGAGTTAAGAATATATACATATACGGTTGTACAAGGTTGTATGAGTTAAGGTTAGTAAACATACAATAAAACAGTACTTACTGTTTGAAGGAGGAATCCAGTGGAATGGATTTGTCAGTTCTTCGACAATCTCCCAGACATCACTGTATTTCACAACACGTTTGATCACGTACAACGCAAACTCACTGCTCTCTTTCGCAAGATCTACCAATCTTCGACCTTCCATGTAGCACGATTCTCCCATCTTCACAAGATCATGGACCAAACTCATGTTAAGGATATCTTCTTTAATCTCGATGGTTTTATTCCTCAGGTCTTCTACATCGATGTACTTGCTAATAAACTTTTTAACGTCGATTGAATTAAAGGCTTCGATTTTCTCTTCCAATACTTTTCGGCTTTCACTTACGGCTTCCGTTAGATCGTTGTTCATTTGCATGGATTTGTTTTGAAGCTGTTCGATTTTTACCTTGGTTTCAAATTTCAATCCTGAAATTTGTTTCTTTACGTCTTCCAAAATATCTTCACCTGTCTCCAACAGCGTTTTCATATAGTCACGAACCATTTGTCGTCCTTCAATACACTTCTTGTAGAAAATCAATTTCTTTTCTTCACAAAATTCTTTGACTTCCTGTCGCATTCTCTGCAATTCTTGGAAAGCCATTTTAGCAGATCTTAATAAGGATGTTAATTTGGGTTGCACCAACTCACGAAGTTCAGTGATCTTTGACTCACAGAATTTGGGAACATCTTCGCGAATATATTTTAACGTTGTCTTGGTATCTTTCATCACACGTTCTAAAATGTCCTCGCCATTATGCTTGCTGTCTTGATACAGTCTTTCCATCTTAGTGTAGATTACTCCATATTTCTTCGTCATCAACGTATTTAAATCAGAAAACATCGAACGCAGTTCATGTAAACGTGGAAGTTTCAATTCAAGTTCACCTGAAACTAAAGCGATTTCGGTTTTTCGAATGATGTCGATGATGTTTAAAATTTTCTCCTTAATGACAGGTAATTCTTCTTTGATGTCTTCCATTATTGAATTCACCACATCATTGGTCGTTTTCTTCAGCTGGGCAAAGTGCTTGTTCAGGGTATTTACACTTTCCATGTAGGTCTGGTTAACTTTCGGGAAGACTTCATCTCGAATGTACAACTTTCCTTCACGCAGTTTGTCGACACCGTCATTCATCAAGGTTTTTAAATCTCGTTCCATCATATCAAGAATCAGTGGCAATCTACCGATGGCGTTCTTTGCCAAAACAGGAATATGAGAAATAATACCACCACACTTCGTCATGTAGGTTCTGTATTGCTTGTCCAACTTTCGTAAATAGACAAGAATCTCGTCATATCTATTTTGAACCAACTCTTTGGCGTCTTCAAACACCACCAAAAGTTTCTTGTACACTTCATCGACCTTCTTCTGTACTTTGCTCTTCAACCATTTCTCTAGTTTTTCTTTGGTTTCGTTCAGTTTCAGGGTGAGTTCAGATCGTTTAGACATCAAGTACTCCTGAATTGTTACCTTTATTTGTTCTAATGTCACCAAAGTGTCAACGTATTTGATCTCCACGTATTCCTTGCTGATGTTCAGATATTCGTTAGCCATTTCTTTCAATTTCTTAAGGTTTGCAGTGTCCAGGTCTTTGATTTCGGTTTTAATGTATTTCACGAGTTGTGGCAACTTGTTATGGTATGTATAATTTGCTTCTGCGAATAATCTCTCTACGATGTCTCTGGCCTCGTAATAGAACTCCATCGCTTTCGCCTTACAGATTCGTGAACAGTTGATGAATCTTTTTAGTTGGTAGTCCGCAAACCGTGCCATCTCAGGGTGTGTGCTGTAAACGGTGTCTGCAGATCCATAGAACTTCGTCACAAACACTGTGGTCTCCAAGATCTCGGTAGCTAGGAAATGCATCTGATCACGGGTGTTGTTGACTAACTTTCGTACTTTTTCTTTTATTTCTTGTACCTTTTCAGGATCCACGCTATTTTTCACTTCCTTGAACATGCGGAAGGAAAAGGCAATGAAACGTTCAGTGATTTCCTTAACCATTTTGCAAGTTTCTTCAGCTTTCAGGTCTACTTTTTGTAATCGATCAAACAGTTGATTAGGCGTCATTTTTAGTAAATCTCTATATGGAACATACTCGTCAATGAGTCTTTGACCCAGAACCATACTCTTGTTGGTGTACTTTTTCAAATGTTCCTGAATCTTTTCCGACAGCTTTCCAAGTTTACCACTCTCAGATTTTCTGATTGTCCATGCTCGCATTCCCCATTCTTTGGCTTTAGTTGAGACACTTTCATACTTGTTTTTAATGTCATTGGTTAGACTTATCAAAGATGTACGTAAAACATTTACTCGTTCTTGTAGTTCACGATGGTGTTTATCAAGAATCAATAGTTCAGCAACTACAAATTTAGACAACTCTGTGTACGCGGTTTTCACTGGGACGAGAAGACGTCTCAGGTTCTGTCGGATTCTTGTCTCAATATCATAGATACTCACGTTACCGACACGTTCCAAGGTTTCTTGTAAATTTTTGTTTCCTAATTCGTACAGATCACGAGCGTCTTCTACTAGCCGTTCACCCTCAGATCGAAGTTTTTCATGAGTGTCGCGAAGCTTTAAGTTGATTTCTTCACGCTTTTCTACGATAGTTTTCTTGATCTTTTCATTTCTCACCAGCATATCATTCTTGAGTTGCTCCAATCCCGCATACGTTTTGTCCCTCAGTTCGCGGATTTTGGGAAGAGAACGCGAGTAGTAATCGGTAGATAGTTCTTCAAGCTTTTTAACAGATGATTTTCCTAATACTTGGGCTCCGATGACAAATTCGTGGTCCACGATTTCCTGTTTGAGTACAGACCATAATTTATGAGTACGAACTTGGTAGAGGAATGGGCATCTATTCAGAGATTCGACAATTCGTGGGAACAAGTAGCCCTTGCGAATAAACTCATAGGATTCCTTTACTTGCATCAAGAATGGACATTTTTTCAATGACAAATCCATTGCTCGCATCAAAAACGGACATCTTTTTACTGACGTAATAAGCATATCCATGATTTCATCTCGATCCAAATCCTTGATCTTCTGAAGACGACGTTTCACGTAGCGCTCAGTTGTGTTCTTGTACTCTGCCAGCAAAGTAGTCATCGTTTCGTATTTCTTGTTAAGTGGAGCAAGTTTCTTCAAAGCCTTGGTCTTGTGTTGAATTAGAACATTTCTTACTATTCTCTCATAAGGCCCAAAGGTTTCAATAGTATCTTGTTTTACATCTTTATTGATTTGTTCAATACGTTGAATCACGTTCTTCGATTCTTTTCTCACGTCGCTAATAAAATCTTGAATTTTTGCTTCAACCTTCTTAATCTCCTCCACCAAAACTTTGATTCTCTTTTCGCAAAATTCCTTTAGGTTGAAGTTATATTTTGCCAAATGATTTCTCACGTTGTCATAGAACTCCTTAAACTTGATGTATTTCACGTGGTCGTACCAAAGTTTTAATTGCTCGAATTTGACAGACGAAACAAACATGGCATCGCGACCGAAATCTTTCAATGCCGAAAAGTATGCAACGGTGATAGGTTGGATATTTTTGCGGTAATACATCGATGCTTTCTTATAATTCTCTACTACCAAAGCTCTATACCTCTGATCGAGTTCTTCGATGTCATCTCTAATCTCCCTCCATTTGGCTTCGACAATCTTCTTGTTTCTTTGATAAAATACTTTAATTTCCTTCAACTTCTCCTTTGCATTATTATAGGTGATCAGCGTTTCGCCGATAGTGAATCCAAGAAGTTTTTCAAATGTTTCACTCGCCTTCACTCGTAGTTTTAGATAAATGTCCTCGATTGGCATATCTCGGTATAATTTAAGAGCGTTGTGGATTTCCCTTTTTGCTTTCTCGAGTGTAGTTATCAGTTTTGCCTTGTATTCAATAATCGCTTCCTTTAGTTCTCTTTCGTACCTCTCCCTCAGTTTCATGATTCCTATCTCCAGACTCTCGACAAGATCAATACCATAGTCCTTGTACTTCTCTAATAATTCATATACCTTCTTGATTAGAATTTCTCGTGTATCCAGCAGTTTATCCATAGCTTCCTTCAGATAAACTATTTGCTTATCACATACCTCCACAACTTTTACTTTTGCCTGCTCCGCATACTTAACCGCAACTTTTTTTATCTTAAGAAGTAGATTTTTCAATTCTTCAATTACTTTAGGATATAGAGTTGTTACTTTCTCTTTCAGATCTTCTCGTGTTTTTCGATAAAGTTCAACAGCAAACTTGTACGTCTTCTTTGCAGCTTCGTCAAGTTTAAGAGCTTTAATTTTATCCGTAGCCCGCAATTTCTGTTCTTTAAGATAGTCTATCAACTTTTTCAAAAGCAGTTCAAGCTTCTCCTGAGCATCCTGAACACTTACACGTCCGTTAATTATGTCTTCATAAGTGGTACGGATGGTTTCACCAAGCTTCTTCATCAAATCAATTTTATCAGCATGACGCTCCAAGCAAGACTCTAAGCAAGACTCGACCTTCTCCATGACCGTTCTTCTAAGAACAACCAGTTTTTCTTTCACTTTTTCGAAGTTAATTTCAATCTCATTTTTAGTATACACTTGCAACTCTTCCCAGGACATTTCCTTCAGTTCATGAATAAGTTTTACTAATTTCTGGTACATGACTAAAGCTTTCGCTCTTACTGTTTTTAAAGATTCCTTGGTTTTGTTAATTTTGTTCAACAGATTTGTCCTTGCAACTTCAACATTCTTTGTCGTATATACCTGCGCCCTTTCCACAGCTTTCGTAAATTCTTTGTATTGTTCCTTGATTTTGTTGTAGTACACCATCATGTCTGATCTCTTTACGATGTCTTCAACTTTCTCTCGGAGAGGAAGGACTTTCATTTTCACGGTGCGAGTGACATCCTTTAGGAAATTAATTATTGGTTGTAGAACTCTCATTGCTCTTTCTTGTAAGTGCTTTTCCTTGATTGTAAGCAAGACATAGTTTTCCATTTCTTTGTATTTCAGCGTCAGTTGTTCCACAATTTTATTCAAGCGTTCAGGGACACGTTTAAACTCATATTGGGAAACATGGTCAACCAATTTCTTTAGTTCTACTTCAACATTTCGTTTAGTGCATTCCAGGTTATAGTTACAGGTAAAATCTTCAATGTTTGTTTTTGCTTTCTTTGCAAGGTTTTCCATTTCCTTCAAAACTGACTTCATCTTATGGCACCTCATCATACACAGCTCAACTTGTTTCTGGATATTGTCCTTGACCATTACGTAATAATACTGAGTTTTGTCCGTGATCATGTCTACGATTTCTTCAATGGTTGTTCCACAGATAGATACGGCCAAGTAGCGAGTGACTGTCCTTGACGCCCACTTCTTAAGATCCCCTACAAATAACTCAGTAAATGGAGAAAGTTCGGGTGAAATTTCTTTAACCGTCTGCTCGATGTACTTATATGTATCAATTAATGGAGTACCATACATTTTCATGTCGTCTACAAGCTCCAAGAGATCTATCTTTAACTTTTTCAGTAATTCAGCAGCATGGGTAGAGTAGTTTTCGATGGCATTGTATACCTCAATATTACGTAGCAGTTCTTTAAGGAAAATAATTTTTTCCTTGCTTCTGTTCACCGCGGCAAGGAGGTTCTCCCGTCCATCATTTCGTAAGTAGTTCACGGTATCATTTGCAATTTTTCCAGCCGATTCGCCTAAGGTTGCCAGACTTGCAAGGCTTCCGTCTATGAGTTTCTGCATAGTGGCATTCAAATCTTTCCACAATTCTCTTCCGGCTTTAGATTCCCATCGTAAGCGTAATTTGTTCAAATGTTGGAGTGAGCTTATTGATAGCTTGAAGTCTTCAAATATGGTTTCCAAGAACTTGTGCTTTAAGGTAAGATGGTATTCTTCATTGGTCAACGCCGTACCAGCTAACTCAACTGAAAATGCTGAACATGTTGTCATATTCAACACAAACTGCTTGTTTTCAAACATCTTAGCAAATATTTGAATCGGAATATTAGGTAGAACATCGAAATTCACTTGAAGTTGTTTCAACGAGTAATCCATCAAGATCTTATTGTTCCAAACTCGATCAAGTGCAGAGAGAGTAAAACCAAAGTCTATTCCGTTATCTCGTCGAAGGTGACTGGTGAATTCAACAGGTGGTTTAACAGGGCAGTAAGTGAGCCTGCACGTCAGAAGTCCACTTTGTTTGTTCAGCATAGCAGAGCTGTCCATTGGGTAGTCCATAATAGTTAGGTTAGATTGTATGCCCATGAATTGATCATCGTTCACAAAAGCAGCAAGGTATGTTATACCAATACCAGGCAACAGTTCATAATTGATAGACAACTTGCGATTTTGTTTGTGATATGCAATTTTGTTGGTAAGGAACTGTCCAGGAGCTAACTCCATTTTAGATAAGAGATTAAAGTTTTGCTCCGAGTTGACAAACTGGTAGATAGAAGTCAGAACTTTGTCTTCAGCGTAGTGTAATCTTGTAGTTATGACATGGTTAGGTTGACCGCTTGTTCCAAGATTGCTGTGAGAAACGGAGTATCCGTATTTATAGTGCGTTGAGGGTGCCATGAAAACAACCATAGACGAGACCTTTTTCTCTAGTTTGGATTTTGACAAGGAAAGTTTGTACTCAGCACCATAATGCATTGCTTTACCACCAATCTTGAATACTTTGGCAGATGATTTCTTATGAAGAAGAGCAAACAAGGAACCCATCTTTTTGCTTTCATAAATCATGTTGACCTGGACACCTTGCAAAGCAGGCTCACGGACCAGCATACTTTCAAACGTGACGAGTTTTCCTTGGACAATAAGATCGAGATTAAGTGAACGTTTCAATGGCGTGTTCTTGTACTTGAGTAAAGCTTCCACATTCTTCCCCTTTACAGTGCCTCTCAGACGTAATCCAGTGTATGACGGAGGAGTTACAAGTCCGATAAAGAAATCAGAAACTTGAACTCGATTGTAGCTCATCTGAAGTATGGCTCCCTTGGATTCAGCGTTGTGGATCCAGCCTGCTTTCATTTCAGCTGTTTTTCCAACTCCTTCACCTACAAGACGCAAGGATTTCTCTCCGTCATTATTAATGAGCTGCAGACAAGCTTCCAATCGGTCAGCTGACAAACCAACGATCTCTGAGCACAAGTATTTGTCCTCTGGTCGATAGGTGGATACCAAAGAAGTCTTCTGGTTATCATACGTTGTATCAATTCTCCATTCCTTTAAGAGATTGTTAGCCATCCATGTTGATTGTAACGTTAGTTCTTTCTTCATATACCGAGCGACAAATTTCATACCGGACCTGTCTCCTGATAAAATACTCCATTTCGCCTCGAATTCCTTGTCCAAAACATCACCAAAAACTCGCAATCCCTTTTCGTTATCATGTCTGAAAATACCCGTTTTTAACAATACTCGCTTCATCAACAAGCTGTTCAAATAAGTGGCGTCCATTTTCAATCCACTTTCAGTTCTGTGCTGGTAATACGACCATGCTATACGGTTGGTATAACCTGGTGCATCAATACTGAATGCCAAAGTTGTTTCTTCATCATATTTGGTGTATTCACAATTAACCGTCAGTTTCTTCTTGTTTTGTAGTTGATCATACATTTGTACTGAAATCGTCAATCCTTTGCTCTTGTTTTCATTCCTGTAATCCGCCTCAAATTCCATTGTTTTATCATTCAGATAGGCGCCGATACCTTTCTCTTTCAAAAATACTCCGGTTTTTATGGCCTTGTCGTTGAACGCGGCAGTAATTTCAACATTATTCTTTGACCATCTCTTCGCTGAGTACTCAACAGATGCGTTAGCGCTGTTACCAAACCCTTGAGCAGTCCATTCAACTTTTCTTCCACTGCTAAGAACGTAATGACTTGCACGAAGTAAGAATGGTTTCTTCATGAAGATGCCATTGAACTTGAGTGTTGATTCTCTCTTCAGAGACGAAGAACCAAGGTAACCGGTCACATATGATGACGAGTTCAGATGTGACAGTCGCATGTAGAATGCATTTTCCAAAGCGTTCCATCTTGGGTAAGCTTCGAACTTCAGAACATTCCAGGAAGGTTTTGTTATTAGATCAACCAGAACTTTCTTATTCTTCATGCTGAATTCTCCGTTCATTTTTATTTCTTTCTTCAAAAGATCATTTCCGATTTTAACATAAAATCTGTTCGTGCTCTTGCCAAATTTGCCCGCAAAGAAAAACCTGTTCGTACTGCTAGAATCATCCATTTTTATATACACGCTTCTCTTCTCCATAGAAAACTGTGCTTCAGTGGTGATGTGTTTCTTTGGCCAGTACGTGAACTTGCTCTTTACTCCATATTGATCTTTGTGTTTATGGAATGAGAGAACATCTGTGATGGTGAAGTTATTGTATGAAGCATTAATGGCGATTCCAACGTCTTGAGTATTTGTATCATTGTTTCTGGTGTTGAACAACTGGAATGAAGGATACATAAAAAGTTCACATTAATTAGAACTAAAAGTGTTTTAATCAACTCCGACCCTTTGTCGATAAATCAGACATTTATATTCAAAAATGAATTCATTTAGAAAAGATGATAGGTGACAGTCACAGCCTATAGCTTTTAATCAGTCGGTCGACCAAAATTTCGATTGCTATACAGCATGCAGTTGTTCCTGTGTGTGAAAACATTGCCATATTAATTAACTGAATCACTTCCGTGTTTTTTCAAATATCAATAACCAGACCATAGCATAATTGACTATAATTATTGACTGTACTCACCTCAGTTTCAATCGTTATTGGTCGCAGGTAAGCCATTCTTGGTGTTGAGAACTTGGTGTGCAGTCTGTTGGTTACGTTGTTGTATTTAGCCTCGAATTTACCAAACTTGTAGTTATGAATACCACACGATACGCTCAGATATTGACCATCGTCCAGGAATTGAAATGTCGAGTTTCCAACAACTTTCCTACCGAAGGTTAGACCTGGAACATGAACATTGAAAATCCAGTCATGACGGTTCTCGTCTTTACTTGTCAACGTGCGTGTTTCCACTTCAAACCTTGCAAGTTCCGGCTTGGTTGTATGGAAGACCATTCCGAATGAAGAATCTCCGCTCAGAGGGAAATATGGTGCATTGTAGTCGCGATATGCCATCGGGACAGAAACATGCCCGCAAAGACTGACGCCGAGGAATCTTGTGAAGTTTGCACAGTTCTTGTGCTGGAAAAGAAAGAAAGAAAACGAAATATTATGAATAACCTGCTGTAGTATTGCTTGGTTAATAAAAGCAAGATTTCCTGGTGGCGTAGAGGGGCCCCAGTTTAAACTGAAGAGGACTCCCTGGTTCTGTCCATTCAAAATGGCAACTGGCATGGGGGCTGTACAATTAGAAGATGTGAAATTTGCTTAAATAGTTCAACTTCGCCATTTTGTCATCCTTGCTCAGGGTACGTCCCCACTACTGGGTTAACTCAAACCAAATTTCTAGTTAAACGAGTTCAAAGATGAACAAGACGCTCTGCAGAGCGTTAACTCGCTGGGGCTATACAAGTCATACAAATACGCACATTAATACTAAGCGGAAAAGTCGAATACGAGCGCAAAAGGCTTAACCCTACAAGTAAAGTTATATTTAGTACGCTACATTCTTCAAGACTGTCAGCCGTCAGTTGGTCCGTACGCTAGGATTAAACTGCGCTTTAAAACGTTCAAAATAAAATATTTGGGGGCTTTTTGGCTCAAAATACTATCAAAATGAGGAGAGAAGTAAGACGAATCCACTGGTATACTGTACGGCCGAAAAAGAGAAAATCAATGATATCAACAATACAATTTCGCTTGGCTTTCAAAGACAAAGCCATAAATCGCTAATTAAAATGCTGTTGTTTAGTAATACATTTGACATCCGTATGAGCGATTTGTTAACAATACAATTTCGCTTGTCTTTCAAAGACAAAGACCATATATCGCTAGAATACTATTGTTTAGTACAATTTCTTACCCTGAATCGAACGGTGATATTTTTATCGTTATTGCGCCATGAGGCATTACAAATACAAGGACAAAGGTAGTGCGAGTGATTTGTTTATAACAATACGTACAGCGAGCGATTTGTCAACATACAATTTGACCAATTTCGCTTGATTTTCAAAGGCCATAAATCGCTAGAATACTGCTGTTTAGTAATACATTAGACATCCGTGAGTACAATTTCTTACACTGAATCGAACGGTGTCGCTTTCTTCTCAAAATATAAAGCAGCACAGTCAAACGTATAAACTTTTATAAACTTGCGATTTGCGAAGGTTGCTGTTTCCATGCGAAATTCCTTGTAAAATTGTTCAATTTTCCCGAATTTTCCTCAAAATGGAGGGCTATTTATGGATAATTGGGTAAAATCGGCAGGAGCCTTATGGATAATTGGGGGAAAATTAGGCAGCTCATTAATATTCTATTTTGTGGCTATCGACGGAAATCTGACATCCACCATGCGTGCCGAAACCTATACTCGTCTGGCGCACAGAGCCCCAGCGAGTAATAAAAAACTGGATAATGTAAACGGGAAAATTTGGTCAACTCATCGCTGTTCTCAGTCAGAAGAAAAAAGATTGGCAATTTAATGAAATTGGGAAATCATTTTTAATTTTCTTCATGATAATTATGTTATTTTTGGCAGTTAAATTGCTAGCTAAACGTAATTGGGGAAACGATGTATAACACTCTGGTTCTTGTGTCTCTTGTATTAATGTCTTATCTGTCTTATTATAATAATTATTTTGAAGATTGAATGGCTGAAATATTGCAATCAGTCCTACCTCAAATCTTCTTGGAGAACCCGAGATCTTTTCTCGTTTTTCGTTCAGGAATGTCGCCAAGTTTGACCTGCAATGGAATAAATTAGGACTGGTTTGATGTCATAGTTCAAAAGTAGATAAATAGATTGGAGAAACTATACAGTAAAATAGATAAAACGAATAGTTGAATGTAGAAGATTGCTTACTTCCAGCAAGTAGGGTAGCGCATTGACTAAAGATCGCGCTAGGCTGTGATCGTTGGGTCACGATCGTGGCCATATTAAGGTGGCAGAGAAATATCTGGAGAATCAAAACAATTTACACGCACAACACAAGAAATCATACATCCTCGAGCATGACTTGGTCACCACAGTTTCTACCAAATGACAACTTGGCTTATACAGTACCACACATGCCTATTACTAATGTATAGAAAAGCACTGACTTACTTAACATTAACGATGTAAATTGGCTTTGTTGGTGGTTCAACGCTCAGTTTGATTCCTTCGCCTTCCTTGTAAGTCGCATTGCCGTTGATCTCAGTAGATGTGTAGAGTGATGCGTTCACGTGAATACCTGATGATGCATGAATGGCGTCCACAGTCATTTTGCCAGAAATATCAATGGTTGCACTGGAAAGAAATAACAAATATTTCTTTAACATAATATATATTTCTTTAACTAAATAATAAATTATTGAATTTGTAGCTGTATATTTTTTCGAAGTGTTAAATGAATGAGTACATTGGTTCTCTGGAAAATGACCTGATCATCCAAAAGCGGTCCTAGACTTCAATCGCCGGCAATCGTAACGTCTGGATATTAGAAAATCTAATACTATTTTCAACATCAGGTACATTTCGATCGTAAAACTCGTAGAAGTTCATCGAACTGGATAACCATGGCATGCTAATTTTTAATCACTGATATCATTTATCAAGATTATCATTTATAAAGTACGAAGGGTTAAACATCTATAAACTACATGACGGTCTTACCTAGGAGTGACATATCCTCGCACATCAAATTTCTTCTTTCCCCAAAACATATCACGGATATCAAACTTTCCTTTCAGCGTTACAGAACTAACACCTGAACCATTTACAGCCAACTTCAGAGGAACTCCGAGCCCAGTGGGAATCTCATGATCAGCTTCAAGTAACATAAAGCTCTTTGTGTATGTAACTTTACCACCACGAGCGATGTTGATCAAGGTGTCGATGACGTTGATGGAATCAGCCTCTCCCTGCAGCCAATCAATATCCTCAAAACTCAAGAACTGTAACTCGTGACCGAATACTTTCAAAGAGAGAGCGCCAGTCGGGTTTTTCCTTTCAATTTTCAACTAAAACAAAATAAGAAGATAGTAAGAAGACAAAGAAAACGCTTACTTTGCTGTCAAAGGTAGTTGATCAAGTTGCTGCTATATACGTAATGCTAACCTTAGCTATTATGGCCAAGTTCTCTATCAAAACTATGATTATAACTGTGATCAAGATGAAGGATGTTCCGGCTATATTCACTTTAATGCAGAGGGTTTTGTGCATAATTTTGTTCAAAACACACCATAGCTATACACATGCATGTATCCAGGTGTACTGTTCGGGCAGCATTATGATAACATGTGTTCATAGCAAGTCTTGCACAATAGTAAGTCTTGCATTTTCGGTTCAGTTTTGAACCGAGATTTTCCGAAGTTGACAAGTCTCTCTTTTTCGCTCCGCCTCTTCGTGCTACGTCATGTAATGTACACTATAGTGGATCGATACTATATAGCAAGTCTACACATTAGTGCGATCATAATTTTCTCGTGTATTATATTACATGATCTTAGTGATTTTATAATCGTAATATATTCCGTACCTTGTCTTGCAACTCTTCAAGATTAGTCTTAATTTCATTCATTTCGTCTTCAGTAGCACTACGTCTCCCTCGAGCCATGGCCTCAGTTGGTTTAATCTTTAACAATTGCATCAAACGTTCATCCGGGAAATAGCCTTCAGGACCAAACATCTGTTCAATCAAAGTTTCGAAACCTTCAAATCTCGCTGCTGTTTCAAGTAGATTGACGGATGCTCCCAACATGTCAACTGTCAAGTTGAATTTGGCACTTCGTGGGAAGTAACTGTCTGGGTGGAAGACAACTTGGGCTTGGCTTGAGCCACCGACTTCATGTTTCTCTGGAAAATAAAGTTATTGTGTTCACTGCAGATAAAAAGTATAAGTCATTGTTCACTGCAGATAAAAAGTATAAGTGAGCTAAAAAACGAAATAGAATTGGATAGAATAGAAAAGGAAGAGAATAAAATTGGAAGGTACATGATGTCCAGAAAAAAATAGAGCGGTACAGGTAGGAACGGAAGAGAACAGAAGAAACAGTACAATCTATACAATGTACACTACAGTATAGTACAGATTTTTTCAAATCACGTAATAAACTGTATTTCAATCGAAATCGATTGTAAAAGAAAATAGTAAATACAGATATTCGATTGAAAACTTACTGTTGTAATAGGATGCTTCATAAGAATGAGAAAATCGCAAGTGATCAAGGTTGAACGCTCGAAGTTTTCTTCGTTGGAGTGCTTGAGATATTGCGTCACGTAATCTGGAAACAAATGCATTGCTGGAATTAGGCAACAGAAACAAATTCAAGATTGGCAACTATTTATTTTTACAAACTGAAAACTGAATATCTTAATATACTGGTACAGTTAAAATGCAGGGTGTCCAATAGAATTTCGAACCGAGTAGGTGTTTGAAATTATTATAGGCGGCGTAATAATGCGTTTCACCATACTACAGGGCCCAACCACTGAGGAGCCAGGTTTATGCATCGAGAATATTTTTGGATTTAAGAACCTTTCAACCATTTCAAAGCACTTACCGTAACACTGATAGCTTTAAAGTAAAATAATTTCAGTAATGAAAAAGTTTTATTTATAAATATAACTAATACACGTGTTTATTTCATGAATATAATTTGCATTAAATAATTTACTTCTGTCTGATTGATTTTTAGCTATTTTTGGGAAAAGCAATAGTTACTGCTCAGAGAAATCTGAGCAGTAACTATTGTATCAGAGTTACTGCTGACTGCTGAGGGACCAAATCAGAATGCTCAAAGGCCATTTTTCAATTCTGAAATTATACTAAACACTGATAGTACTTTGATGTATGACCAGAACGAGAAACTTGGCTAGGTTTAACTTGAACAATGTATGTAATGTAACAAATAATCGCTTTGCTACGTCATCCACCAAGTTGATATTCATTTATATCGTTATAAAATATAGGGAGGAAATTACAATGTACTATAATATACTCACGGAATTCCATATACTGGTTCAGTTGATTCAAGAGCGTTATTCAAATGAGACCAAACAAATGAGCCAACTTGGTTGTTCTTCTCAGTATCAAGAATATCAGCAATTTTCTGGATGACGTTCTGACTGGGACATCGCATCAAGGCGAGGAAAGTCTCAATGCGAATCTCTGTATCCACGGTCAGATCATCAAAGATGTTCAGCAAACCTTGTGTCATTTCATCGCCACATGGCATACGTCGCAAAGCTTGTATAGCATCAATATTGATGAAAGAAGGTCCGGGTTGAACAGCGCATTTCAGAATGTTGTCTACTGATGTGTAAGGTCGCCCAGCATTACCGATTGCTTTCAAAGCCAAGGTTATTTGTTCACGTTCTTCGGGAGTTTCGGCCTGACAGTTTTGTCGCAGTTTTCCTTGAAGGAAGTTGTCTGCTTGATATATTAAACTTCGAGAATTCTAAATTTTAAGTTAGAAATTAATTGGTCCATGAAATGCAAGTATATTAATTTAAATATTTTACACAAGTAACATTAAATTAATGCAGACAATGCGTACACAGTAACAATAGAACAATTGAGCCGTAGGTATAATGTATCTTACATGCAAGTGTGTTTGGAATATTCGGGTGGCGCGTTTCTTTTATCGATGAGTTATAGCACAAAATTTAATTTAAAATTCTCCAAAAAGTACAGTTTGAGGTGACTGATCAGACCTTATTCAGTAAGTTACGTGTTTACATTATGGATCAATTTGAAACCACCCAAACCACTTTGGACCAATTTCAGGTTTTGCTAAACAACTCCAGTGAGCAATACGGTCAGATGACTTCTTCACCCTGCATCATCACTGGACGAAAAATTGGGTCAACAAATCAGATGTAAAAAACGTACAGTAAACTCTTGCCAAATAAATAATAAATTCGAGACTAATCGAGGAAGTAAAAGCCTACAACCTACCAAATTATCACACGAATGTTGACTGCAATACTTGTGCATCAAGGTACCCAACGTGAGGAAAGCTGTTCTAGATGGTGTTTCTTGACAGAAAAACAGAACGTTTCCAACCATATCCTCACTCGGTTTACCAACCAATGCAATTCCCGTAAGGAATTGAACTGACTGAGATGTACCAACTTTTTTATCGGTGATAGTGGAGATCATAAACTCTGCGCAATCCAAGGTACCACATTGAGACAAAGCGTCGACAATGTATTTCCTAATGAAGTTTGATTACATTCATTTTTATCATGGAACAAAACTGTTGCGGGATATTTTATATATTTTTTTTATAAAAAGACGTATTTATTCACGTAATTGTACATCGTTTAAAAGATCCTTTAGACTATTTTACATTGCCAAGGAGAGATTTTAGGCATAGGCGTACCGGGCGGGGAGGCGGGGGGGGGGCGGTAGCCCCCCAGTTTTTTGGGCAGTCGGGCAATATTCGATCAACAGTCGGGCAATTTTGGTTTGCAATAAAAAAAAAATGGGACAAATTCTGTCAATTTTGCCTAAAATTAAGTCAATTTTTTGTCAAATTTTGTGATTTTTCGAAAATTTGTGTTGTGTTCCGAAAAATATTGGTTGTCCGGAAAATTTTTTGACCCCTAAAATGGTACACTGACCGAAATTTTTTTGGCGGGCAGAATCCAGAAAAGTCGGGCAATTTTCTTTCCGCCCCCCTATTTTTTTCCTTCCGGTACGCCCATGATTTTAGGCTTTTGCGCTTAACGACAGTTGGCATTGTTATTTTCATAACTATATTTGTGAAATAAGCAATGAGAAATACGCTGCAACAGATATTATAATAACTAACTTTGAGACTTCAGAAAGGATATTAACAAGAGTATATTAATTATTTTTAACTCACTGGTATCTCTCACTCTCTTCCTTGGTGCATTTTCCCCTTTGCAAGCACTCGTAATGTTGTATCCAAACATATCTCAATGCCTTCATGTTCAGTCGTCGGACGGCGAAAATGAGTTTGGTAAAGAGTCTTGCAGTGTCAGGTTTAGCTCCCTCTTCCGCTCCAAGCTTATCAAGTATGCTGGCTACCTCTTTGTTGTTTTTCCTCGTCGTTTCAGGATCTTTCGTGTGTTCAAATTTCAGACTCAATTTTTCCGTGGCTATTAAAACAAATGAACACAGTAAGTTTCTTGTTTAATAGACTTGTTTCAGTTATGGAAAGCATTGAGCATTCACGTTCATTTTACCATTTCAATCTGAACACCAACTCACCAAGATCTGAAAAACAACACCACCACCGACACACAACAACAGCATGCAGCAACAACAACATTGACAATAACAGCAGCAACAACAACAACAAATGCAATAACAACCTCGACAATAACAATCTGTGATTATGACAACTGAACTATTGTATAGACTCTAATATTTGCTGTCTTGGTGTAATGTACTCAGGTGAATAATATGCTTGTGATGTTACTCTGAGTGTATATCCACACCGGGCAGGCTTGAAAAATATGCCTGGCCACGGTGGGAATCGAACCTACGACCTTTGGAATACTAGCTACGCGGTCAGTTGTAAATATACCTCGAAGGGGCAAACCGAGGCCGTTTTTGCGAACAAATCAGCATACAGCGCCACAGCAGGTTATTTTGACTTACGTTTTCCGGTTATATATTGAATCAGAGGCGACGTAAGTCAAAATAACCCGCTGGTGATTTGTTCGGCTTAATTAAAAACATTAAAAATATGCAAAAGTGGCCTCTGTTTGCCCGTTCGAGCTGTAACTGGATCGATGTAATGCGAAAGGGCATTTTCGGAATCAGATTGACCACGCCTACCTGGCATAGATGGGCTTTCATCGTTCTTCACAACATGTCCAATCAATGCAAGGCTTTGTCTATCAAGAAGAGAGAATCATTGAGAATGCGGTATTTTTTTCTAAATGTTTCGTGACGAATTGTTGTTTTGTGCCGATTTTCAACTTACAAATTTACAAGTTTAATTAAAATCCTACAAGTACGCTGTACCTGACAGTTGTCATTGCTCCTGAAGATGAGTTATATCCAGCTGAGAATGGACGGAACAGATGTGTTTCTTCACAAGTTACTTTGCCAATTCTTTGTCGAGGAGACATCACAAATTTACACAAGCTTTTTGATTTGAGTAAACTGAATGGCTGAAATATATAAGTGTTCATAACAAAACGTTTACTATGAACTACCTGAGTATACCAGCTGTGTCATGACATTTGAACATATGTTAGACATAGAAGTAATAGTTATATGTTATTTATATGATGCTAGTGTGTCCAATCTCTTTAATCTTATTATTATATGGTTTGGGTTTTCGTTTGCTTTCCAGTTAATTGTTTCAGTGTTTGTCATTTATATTATGTTACATTTTGTATTATGTTTAGCATATCATTTTGCGAATGAAGATTACCCGAACCATACACATGATTGTTAATTTGTACCAGTCAATTCCAACTGCGATCCAGCATCCCCCCGGGAATTTGACTTTTCGGAAACATTTTGTCAAATTCGCCCGCACGGGCAAAAAACATGGTCAAATACCCCTCCGTCCGGGCTGGCCAGATACCCATGATTGTTTATATTTAATTAAATTAATGTGTACTGAACGTTCGAATATACTGAATGCGTCCACGTCAAAGTGGTAAAACACATGAAAGTTTTTAATAGAGGAACCATTAAATGTCTTGTAGCTTTTGAGACAAATTCAGTAAAACCGGAAGCACCTTCTCTTGTTCCAGACTTTGAACAAAGGTATTTTAAATGATATTATATAAAACGTAAAATTTACATATAATTTTCCGCATGGATACTTCCCCCGGGGGGATGAGTTGGGATTGACTGGTACATTTGGTGGTCAGCCAATTAAGCCTGTTTTCCACTTCAACCGTATCATAACGTAGCGTAGCATTTTCTTTTGTGTCGAAGTTATTAGTTCCACTCTAGTGCTCAAGAAACAAAGAGATACGCTACGTTTCGTTACGATACGATTGAAGTGGAAAACTGGCTTTAAAATAAAATACTGACATGAAACACAGCACTTGAGAGAAATCTCATCCATCGAAAGCTTCTAGGAAATACCTTTAGCTCATAAATAACAATTACGGTTGACAATCACTCTTACTTTCAAAATAAGCATTATGTGATGATATTTATGCTTGTAACAAAAATGCTATCATAGTCTTTCAAAACATGGTTTGGAAACTCCGGTAAAGTCTTTGTTCTATCTTTTTGTTCGCGTTTATGCAGTTTTGTGCACGGTGCACGGTCAATGAACAAATTGTATTTCAGTATAATGAACGAATCATCCAATAGCAACGTTTTTACGTTTCAGTTCAGTCATTCAACCATGCTATTTAAATATTAATAAACCTAAAACAAAGGATGTGCACGGTGTAAGGACGGCTCAACATAAACACACAGCTCATTATAACCGCTTTGAAGTTTACTGAGTTTCCAGACCATGTCTCGAAAGACTATGATGCCATCGACAGTGTTTTCTAGACACAAGAAGCTTGGCCGGTCGTCTAAATGAAATACAGTTACGTTAGGCGTTACAAACCTTTTCTGTTGGATAATGTGCCACAGGGATGCCAAGATTTGTTTCAGATCTATCCTTGCACAAACTGAGATCTTTTTTCTTGAGAACCGTCTTAACACGGCCACTGTCATGACGGGCTTTAATTTGGTAATCAGTAGTACAGTTTCCGTTCACATCAACCTGTGACAAGCACACACAAAGTATTTTTAACAACAGCAGGTTTAACCAGATAATCGGTTAGATTTAATTTATGCTATATAGGTGGAAATTCTAACTATATATACAGCATAGTTTGGTTAATTTAACCTGGTTAAACCAGTTTAAAGACATATCAGCAAGAAAGTTAACTTTTATATCCAATGGTGTTATTTTTAGGTTAATAAGAAAATCTTGACTGGAGTTTCAAGGTCAAGGAAACTTGAACTCGTTTAATAAGTCATGCATGTCGTAACACTCATATCTCGTTTATTATAATGATTTTAAAACACAAAGTAGCGTGTGTTAAAAAACTTTAGCAGACACCTCGCTCTTCAGCACGTCACTATAATGGTATAATGTCAAGCTATGGGCATGGCAAGCAACATTAAAGGGTCATACGCAGCGCGGGGGGGGCCATCAGTTTTACAAAATTTAACTTACTAATTTTATAATGTTGTTATAAACTCTTAAGCCAAATGGCGTAATAATCTTGTGAACCAGATTGAAACATCGAAATTTGAGTACTTATTTCAGCATTGATAGGTATTATTAGATAGTTTAAGATCTACGACGTCGACGTCAGCTAGGACGTCAGGTAAGCAGAGGACTGGGACTACATCAGGACGACATCCTAGTCCCAGTCCTCTGCATAGCCCTGACGTCGACGTCGTAGATCTTAAGCTGTCTATTATCCCCCTGGTGAAAATGCTGTGAACGACCCTGAATATGCCCTCATTTACACGAAATAGAATAGAAAATAACACATTTCATCCTCTTTAAATTAGTTTGGCGGTTAAATGCGCAATCCATATAAATGTCGTTTTGGTAGAGAACAACCGCAACTTTGACAGCCTGTGAGCAGCCCCATTCTCTGCACCCAAGGTAGCAATCCCATGACAGGCTACAACATTGATGACGTAAGTGACATATCACGTGAATAATTTAGATCAATAGGTTTGGCAGTTGTAACATTGTACTCGTCGGGCTGTTGGGTATCTCAAAGTCGTACAATTTTGTAGTTATACATGTTCTCTACAGATGTGTGGGATTTGACGATGAAAGATGTTTTGCTTTCTGTTTTTCTGTTGCATAGGCACAGGAGGGCAGGATGTGCCCGCCCTAATGTCCTTTAAAATGCCATTTAAAAAAAAATGCAAAAAGTCCCAAAATAAAAGGTAGTCTTGAGACATAGTGTAATGTCTCAATCAAGTCCATGGGTGCCCATCCTCCGGCGTTTGTCGAGCATTTGTCATTTTGGTGAAAAAAAACGTTGCAAATGCCCCACCATGAGGTCCAAATAATGCAACAAAATCCCCATCCTTGGGGACTTACATTGATGCAAATGCCCACCCTTGGGGACAAAATATAAGTTTTCTGAAGATTTCTGAACCAAAAAATCGAATGCAGGCGCTATCTCGTATCAATATATCTGTATTTAAAATCGATTCTGTAGCCATTCTATTTTAAAACGTTTTTAATTAAAATATTGAAGTCTCAAAACTTGATATAAGATATATAACAATACCAAACAGCGGAAGTAAGTCAATGTACAGTATCAACAGTATGGACAAGAAAAAAGTTAGAATTCTCTAACCTTAGCTAGTTTTAAAAATAGAATTAAACAACATCGTATATATGAACTGTAAATATGTTGGAATTAATTTGGATTAGACTAGGATTGCATAATTTATGTATTTAACTAATAATATACAGGGCCCCTATGGATACTAGCTTAACAGCTGAATGGGCTACTCTGCTAAAATAAAGTCACAACAACAACAACAACAACAACAACAACAACAACAACAACAACAACAACAACAACAACAACAACAACAACAACAACAACAACAACAACAACAACAACAACAACAACAACAACAACAACAACAACAACAAAAGTGTGTATGTCCTAGAGGTGTGCAAATCCGATCCGAATCCGATCATTTCGGAACAAAAATATTCATTTCGGATTGGATCGGATTGATAAAGCTGTCTCGTAGTCGGATCGGATGGGATGACTATTATGAATTAATATATTATCCACGACAACGCGGTTGTCGCTGCATTATTCGTTTGATGAGTAAATTCTTAAACACGTCCGAATTTATCAATATGATCAATTTGCAGCACCTAACCCTAACCCCCTAACTCCTAACCACTAACCCCTAACCTTAATTTAACTTTTTAAAACTTTTTTGAAAATCTAGCTTTTTAAACTTTTTTTGCTATTTTAAACCCTTTTTGAAAATCTTGAAAATCTCATATAGTAAATTCAAAGGTGGAGCTCATGTTGTGATGGGCACCCATGGAATTGATTGAAACATAAACATTGTATTCATTAGAATTGTTTTACCTGTGGCAACTATTATGCAAAGTGATATAGGTAAAACTAGCGATTACTTATTAATATTTGAGGTTATAATATGATTTTTTTCGAAAAATGCTTGTGACTACCGCTCAACTTTCCCGTCAAGTGCCATTTAAAAAAAAATGCAAAAAGTCCCTTAATTAATAAAAGGTAGTCTTGAAACATAGTGTAAACATTGCATTCATCAGAATTGTTTTACTTGTGGCAACTATGGTGAAAAGTCGGGATAGGTAAAAGTAGCGATTAATTATTAATATTTGAAGTTATAATATGACTTTTTTAGAAACATGCTTGTGACTATCTGAACAGATATGGAAAAATCTTAACCTTGTTTATACTATTAATGACAGACACAATGATGAAAATACAGGTTTCTTGTTAATTCCCAAGGTCAACTTCGGGACAAAAGGAAACAATATAATTTTAAAAAAGAATTATTTGAACATTTGCATTCTGTTTCCACAATGAAATTTAAATATTGGAACGAATGCTGCTTTCGTCCGTGGATAACTTTCATATTGTCTTATAATTTTTCTTTTTTTTCTAGAATGGTCTATGCATGGCCGAACGTTCTATTTGAAAACCGCGTTTGCCCGTAGGAAGTGTGACATACTCGGGCCACCCTAACCTCCTCCGCAGGCAACTGTGTAGTTCTGCAACGTTATTAACCATAAAAGATTTATCAGGAACGTAGAAAATACGAGGAAATACTAGTTCTGAAATACGATATGATATTAATAAACACTGGAGCGTAAAAATAGGGAGGCTTGTGGTTTAATTTACGCTCCAGCGTTTATTAATATCATATCGTATTTCAGAACTAGTATTTCCTTGTATTTTCTACGTTCCTGAACATTCTTTTATGGTTAATAACGTTGCAGAACTATACAGTTGCCTGCGGAGGAGGCTAGGGCCACTCGGTATTATAAGATGAACCATATAAAAATGCCCATATAAGGAAATATTCTAATTAGATAATCAAAATATTTTTCTCATCATTTTAAATAATGATTATTATATGTCAGCAAATTGGAAAATATATTCTTTCATATTGAAATATTGCAAATAACACCTGATGAATGTCGTTCAACAGGGCAATCATCAATCATGATGAGAGCATTAAGGGTCAAGGTCACTGAACAATCTTGAAAAACAAGGTAAACAAGGCAAATTCAAGTGGCTTATAATTAAAAAGTTATTTTGAATATTTGCAGATCTTGATTAATATATAAAAATGTGTTTATATCATAGATATCTCATATGAGATAATTTTTTCTAATTTTTTCTTAGTTTCAATGTGATATTTTACATTTAACAAATATAAAACATTTTCCGTGTTGATATACAGTTATATCAACACGAGTGGAATTGGGAAAACGAGAAATTGTGTGGAAACACGACGCCCGAAGGGCGGAGTGTTTTCATACAATTTCGAGTTTTCCCAACTTCCACGAGTGTTGATATAACGATATACTAGGGTACCTGCAAGGTAGGGATTACTGCGGGCATTAAAAGCATATAGAACTACAGTAAACAGCACAAATTATATCAAGCACATTAGCACAGTGATTACTCGCAGCGACTAGTGAGCTGTGAATCTGAATGGAACTGAGAAGAAGAATTATAAAATAGCATGTATATAACGCGTGCTTTGATTGGTCGAAACCCATGTTTGGATCAGGCCATCCAAACACGGAAGACTATCGTGTTGTTGTTATTTTATAAAACAATTACTTTATGGTTTCCGTGTTTGGATGGCCTGATCCAAACACTTGGGAATGTTGCTCGGGTTAAGAAAAGGGCGCAAAATCACTCGCCTTCGGCTCGTGCTTTCGCGCGCTTTTCTTAACTCTCGCAACATACCCGCGTGTTTGGATCAGGCCATCCAAACACGGAAACCATAAAGTAATTGTATAATATATATTGAAATAGCAGGGGCGTAGCCAAGGGGGGGCAAGGGGGGGGCGGTCGCCCCCCCAATCGCAAAGAAACTATTCTCTGAAAAAGGCTAAATCCGTAGAGAAATGGGGGGGGGGGGGTACACGTTACATCCTCGAAGCTGAAACGGATTAAGTACGTCTCGACTGAGGAAAACGACGAAATACTGGAAGAACTTGATTTCTAAAATCTCGTTAAAACAGTTGTAGATATGGTTCCAAGAGGAATAGATTTAGTTTAGATTTACATGTATATGCATTATGATAACATGAATATTCTTCTCAGACTTATTCTGTATCATATATAAAAGCGAGTAGAAACTTAGAAATGTCGGGGAAAATTTATGTCTTCGACGCACTTTATAATCTTCGGGATTCTGCAAGATTTCACCCCCAAAATGCTTGAAATCACATTTCAGGGACTCTAAATTTCAAAATTTTCACGGGGGTGCATGCCCCCGGACCTCCATAGATGGTCTCGCGCCTTCGGCGTTCGCTTCGCCCCCCCCCAAAAATGAAGGTCTGGCTACGCCACTGTGAAATAGCAAAGATATTAAACATGTGCGTCTCATTGACATGCAGGTAAATTAAGATCAGATTTCATACCAAGTCTGTTTACTGCTAGGCGCATTTACCACATTATATAGACTATATATACACAGATTTATCACACTAAGAAACCAAAACTTTATAAAAATATAGAACTGACAGTGGCCAAAGTCCAAAACGAATGTAAGCGTAACATTAGACTTGAAAAAGCTTTAGAAATTCGATAAAAATTCGAAGACTCGAGCGAGTTTAAAATTTGTGTTCTGCGCATAGAAAGCGCGCACGACCACAATTCCATGCGCTAAATAAAATTTAGTTCAAAACCCCCTCTCTGCACATATTAGGTTGCTGCTACGCTCGCTCGCTTCAGGCTCGCTCGCTCCGCAGCAATCAATACGGAAAAAAATGTTTTATATATTTTTTATAATATAGCAATGTCAAAAGCCCGAAGGATAAGAAAAATTTCCGTGTTTACAAGCGGCGGAAAATTTCCCGTGTTGACATTGAGTTATATCAACACGGCTCTCAGCCAATCAGCGTTCAGAATTTACAAATGCTATATTATAAATATATTTATTAAGTGCATGAATTTCTTGTAGATGTCTGTAACACCAGGCATCAAAACATAATCCAGAACATCAGAAAGTCACGGCTGTTAAGAGACTGTTATAGAAATCATAATCATCATTATGAAACTTGTATTTATACGAATATACGAATATACGAATATACGAATATACGAATATACGAATATACATATACGAATTAAAGATCCGAATTATATGAATACTCTTGTAGGAGAGGCAGCGAGTTTTAATATTCGAGCGAATACTCAGGCAGTTAATTTTACAAACCATATATTAAAACTATGTGATCTGGGTTCACTAAACGGTATTTCTCTCCCACTTGAAAGTTTACATAATGTAGGTACATATCTAAAAAATAGATTATCTACTTATTTTACTCATTTTTGGAAAGATCAGATTGAACAAAGTCGTCACAGTGGTAAATTAAGAACTCTAGTACAAGTTAAGAATAATTTTGTATTTGAAGAATACCTTCATGAAATATGCAATGTTAAGCATCGCCAAGCAATAACAAAAATGAGAATATCTGCGCACAAACTACCGGTTGAATCTGGAAGATATACCAAAACACCATACGAAGATCGGTTTTGTACCTTATGTCAATCGAGTGAAATTGGAGATGAATTTCACTACTTATTATCATGCTCCAACCAAAAAATTTCAGAAACTCGAAATATTTTTTTAAACGAGTTATATGGTATCAATAGTTCTTTCCGCCTATTTGGTACAAATAATTTATTCTTATATATTTTTAATATACATGATAAATCTATCATGAAAATAGTAGCAAAATATTTTCATGATATTCTTCTATTATATGATAATCAGTGCATTATGTAATCATGCATATCTTCATTCATGATATAAAAAATGTTAATGCACTTTTTATAATCTTATATCTTATAACAACTATCACATATAGATACGCTTTGTATCTTTTATTGTATGTAATTTCATATGTGCCTGTATTGGTATTTTGATGAATAAAGATTATTATTATTATGTTCAGTGGGATATTGAAATTACGTAATTGGCAAATTTCAATTTCCAAACTTTTTTCAAAAAGCCAATTAAGAGGTTGAAAACTATTTAGAAATATATTATTTATATCATGATGGAGTTTATTCATATAGAGTATGCACAATGCCCCATAAGGAAAAAATTAACTTAAAATTGCTGATTTCTATTTTGTAGAATTTTAGCCTTACAAAAATCAAATGTCTCCTTGAATGACATCTGTTGAATTGGTTGATGATGTCTGATTAATAAACCAACGGGAGTTTTCCGTATCAGCGACACATGCATATCCTATTAAAAGCAAGGGCATTCTAGGTCGCTTGCAAAAGGTCAACTTGAGCTGGGTGATGTAAAACATCTGTTCAACAACTGAACAAAAGCTTCCTGGTGAAATATAAATACATTCTAACCACTAACGGCGCGAGGAAAGAAATAAAACATTGTTTGGAAACTCAGTTTGAAAATATGCGCTTTGTATTTTTGTTTCAACTTCTCAAAAGGTTTCTGTATTCCAATTGTTGTATATGGAATGTTGTCGAGTGACAGTTATGCAGACTGTTAAGAGGCCTTAAGATATTTATCAAATCAATAATAATTCATCGAAGAATATATATTAAAAAATTCCGTCTTGATTAGCATAATCTTTTTCATTGATTTTCTCAGAGAAAACAGTTTATAAATTTGTAATAATAGTCGAGAAACACGAACATTCATATGTATGGATGCGATAGGTACGATCACGGTTAACAGACCTAGACCTAGAGGCTAGTATGATAAAGCATTCGCGTCCAATTGATGTATGAAACTTGTAACCACTCGCCTTCGGCTCGTGTTTGTAAATCCCATATAAATCCAACGCTGGCGTACCGACCAATTTACAAATTTGAACCACCCAAAGCAAATAAAACTCGTGAGTTCGTGCTTTTCAAACTGGGCGAAAAATCCTTAAATATTTACACATGCATCAATATAAATATTTATAAATTATGCCAACAAAGAATTATGCACTGATGCACAAATTTTGTGTTTTCTTTCTTAGAAAATGTCGAGGGGTAAATTACTCTGAAAAAAGAGTACGAAGATTTTTGGAATTAGAAAATCCCGGCAATTTTTCTCGGGATTTTGGGATTTTTTCCCCAAATTTAAGGGATTTTGGGATTTTTTTCAGCTGATTTTTTCGAAATATTTTCCCTTATTTTTTTCGCCGAACTTTTGCCGACATTTTTTGCGACATATAATCCGTCGAATTATTTCTAAAATGAAGTAAATCAACGAAGGGTATTTTCACGCCGAATTCATGATTTAAATGTTTAAATTTGATGGGATTTCTCAATATTGCAATAATTTTGGGGATTTTATTGGGCTTTCTCCACGTATTTTATGTAATTTTTAGAGATTTCTTGGGATTTTGGGATTCTGGGATTTAGTAAGATTTTGGATTTTTCCAAAGATTTTTTTTGATTTTTGATGAAGTGTACGAAGATTTTCAGAGTAATTTGCCCCTCGGAAAATGTTTCATGATATAATGTGAACACTGACGTCATTTACAAAGCAGGATGACACTTTGACAGTTGAACATCCTGTGGTTTCGGAAAGAGTTAAATGTGATTAACCAGCCGTCTAGTAAATATTTTGTCTAATTATGACATACCTCAGTCAAAGTGCGGTCTTTATCAACAAGCTTTAGTTGAAATGAACTCAGGATACCACGTTTCATGTTCAGAACATGGACAGGTTCATCGGGTTGTGGTTGGACATTTGTAATCACGCCCTCGTGACTTTCAAAATACAAATCTCGAGCTTTAAGCTCTCGGCTCAGATCTTCGCTTCCCGAAGAAAGCTTGAAATCTAAAGCATCTTGTTTCATGCCCTGGCCTTCCAGGAGCTCGGCTTCAAAAATCTACAATATGCAATAAAAAAATAAAAATACGCCACCATTAATTTCGAAAATAAAATTTGATGACAGATTAAGAAAACAGATTAAATTATATAAACTCAGGGAATCCCATGACGTTATGTTTTTGAAACGAAAATACGAAACATCCTACGTCACTAATAATAAAATCATGGCACAAGAATGAGGAAAATAACTAAGTGAACGTGATCTGGGAATAAAATATTTCCTTATTTATATTTATGAAACTCATTTAAACTTAAAGAAACCTTAGGCATGTAATAGACGTCGAATTTGCGTCGAATTAGTTAGTTCAGTTTCAAATGCTTCTGAATTTTACTGACTCAATTTCGAAGTCAATTTCTGTCAATTGTGTAGCCTATGCAGTCTCGTGACATCGTCAAACATCCTTTGGAACTGCGCGCGGGCTATCAATTATGCGATGAAACCCGTCGAACGGTCGAAGTCGTACTTTATGTGCTGAGTCTAATATAAAAACCATTTAAAATGTACATTTCTGTCGAATAAAAAATTCAGCAGCATTAAATTTAACGAATTAAATTCAACGGAACTTCGACGTCCAAAACAGGCTTTGAAACAGGACTTGGATCTAAACCCCAGCGTGAGTCTTATATCGTCTTAGGCACGCCAATTAAAAGTAAAAGCCTTTGATTCATCTGTTTTACATTAAACACGCTTTCGTGCGCGAATAAACAAACTTGCGCAAGTCTTAAATACTAGGTATTTCAATAAAATGTTGTAGGAAATGCGTTATTTACCTGAAGCATATACATGCATGGTAGAACAGGTGTTATCCTGCATTTTGCTCTCAGTTTGAGTCCAGAACGCACTTCAGAAGTGCCGACTAAACCCGTAATCGTCTCCCCTTCATATGAGTACAATAGACTCTTTTTTGTATGAAAATGAGATGCATCTGAAAAACGAAAATAAAGCTTTGGGAAAAAGGGAGAAATCCAGAAAAGGATAAACAATTATAATTGCTAAAATATAAGGCCAAAGATATCAAGTTTCATTCAGATCTGACACAAGTTCAAGGGTAAATTCCTTCCTATGAATATAAACAACACGTATTCTTTGAATATACGGGTAGAGTTTAAATATGTTCGATTGTTTCATTATTTCAGAATATGAAATGATTTAATGTGGAACTTGATTTATTATCCAAAAATAGGTCCACATTGTGTGATTTCTTTTCAAGGCGCAAATATTTTTGTGACTAAGGTAAACCAAGGTCATGCGAAATAAAACCCTTACCACTATTGCATACTGGTACGGCTGGTCTGTTTAACACGTTAAATGGCGCTAGATAATAAGAGAAAAAGAAATCAATTTAGTCGGCCTCACTAAACTAATGTTAGCGTTAAAAATTTATCTGGCCAAATATCATCTGGGCAAAGTCCACCTTAATAAGTGCTATAGAACTTGAAACATGTACAGTTAAATTCTTGGTTTTAGTTGATAACTATCACTATATATCTGACTTTTTCTTTATAATAAAAACCTTTCCTCTCTCGGTAATATTTTAATGCAGAATACACCGAAGCCAGGGTTTAAATATGGTATTATTATACAGATAGATTGAGATATGTTATGAAAAACTTCTTGTGTCATATCAGCAGACGATACTAGCATGAAATTGCGTTTGGTAAATTATGCGCAATTAATACAAAATACAAAAACGCCAATGTATTTTTAGCCAAGCCACAAGTTCACAGTATAGCCATGGGGCGAATATTTTACGTGAAAAAGCATCAATAGAACGGTAAAAATTCTGAAATTCTTCAACCTACCTGACAGAACGCCAGACAAGAACAACGTTGCGACAAGTAATTTCATCTTCGCATTTCTTGTTCTCTCGGTTCGGTATATTCGTATGAACCACAGTACCAAGCACACTGTCTACCGCCCGAAGCTTATACACTGTATATACACAAATAAAACGACCAATCAAAATGCGTTTCGGGAAAACCTGTCTAATCAGGTTTTTATCAGTAGTTCACATGACCTACTGGACATGCGCAGACAGCAACTAAATGTACTTGCTAACGTTGCAAAAAAACATAAATTCTTGTAATTATATATTGCGCTTTCTTTGCGCAATTTTAAAAATCATTTTTTCTACTGACTTAGCTATGATCCTAATCACTTTTTTAAGGCAGACAAATTATCACCGACCCACATTCAATTTTCCAATTATCGCTAAGAAGTAAGGTTTTAGACGATGCCAGCGGTACAAAGAAATATTGAACAGCAGGGGAAAATACTGATGCAGGTTAAGACCTGAAAAATGAACTGATGAGTCGATGACTGAACTGCAACCTCATGCTGAATCATCTTTCAACTTTATATAAGCCGGTTTCAGTAATAGTGAAATATCCAAATATAATTCATATCAAGTTTTTAATACGAAGACAGTCATATAGGTTCAGTTGTAGTTAGTTGAAAAATTCAGATGTGTGGTCAGTCAGTACAATAATTCTTCACCGCAGTGATATCGTGTTTCCAAACAGCTGACATCGTGTTTCCAAACAGCAACATTAACAGCAATATATAGAATAACAATTTTAGAGAAATTCGAGAAACGATTTTTATCTATAATGTAAACATATTTCGCAATTTAAACTGAGTCAATGACACAACAAGATTGCGGCGACAGAACGTGCAGCTAAACTCTAAATATTTCAATAACTCACTATAAACTAGGCATATAGGCCCATTAGCTATACTCCATTTGTCAGGTCGCCTCAGCCAGTAGTTTCGAGTACAAAACTTGACTTGCTATTTGTTTAACCTAGCTACATTATTCATTATTTATTTAATTTTATTGCAAAATTTATAATACTTGAAATCACAAAACAGCACTGCTCCATATATAATGTTTGTCTGACGGAAAGCAGTTCGGACGATTTTTGAATGATCTTTGAATCACTTTAAACGGACGTCACACATTAGATTAATGATTAGAAAAGAAAAGAAAAGAAAGCCCTGAAACCGGTTTCATTTATAGTTTATATATTTTTTCTTATGTTTTAACCGTTTGGTATAGAACTATGATCCATCAACAATATGAACAGTCAGCAGTTGGGATGGGCTGAATTGAGTGATTCGATCAAAACAATTGAATTTAATTTAATTCAATTTACTATACTTACATTGCAGGCTATATTGCAAGAGCCTGGGAACGAGGTTGTATTGCATGGCCATACCAATAATCCAATATTATCTAAAATATTTGAAAAACGTATGTTGTTTATATATACATGATAAACTTCAGAAAAAAAAATAAAAGTTTAACTGTAGGCTATAGTAGGTTTAAGAGGTTGGCGGTATACCAAAAAGAGAAACGAGAACTAAAGTTTGTTCTCCGCTCATTGTTTGGCAAAGCGGTCAAGGGAAACTAGTGAGCTTAAAAGCAAGCAACGTCTTTAATTGTCAACAATCCAAAATTTAGTACAACTATAATTGCCATTTTGCTTCACAGCGCTCGTAACCAGGTAGCAAAGGATTTTAAAAATCTTATGTTTTGTCATATTACGTATGTGTTGAAGATTACCACACACTGTCACTGACAAGAACAGTTTTTAATCTAGTCCACGTCGGTTTCCAGACACTCGTGCTCCAAGATTGATCTGAAACTTAAGAACAACAAAGCTAAGTTTTTTTGTGCATCAAGATTTTGGCCTGGAAATTCAGTACTTTTGTGTGGGTACTGATTTTTGTGTGTGAAATGTTTCATGCTAGGAACGTGCTCGCACACAAGCAGTGCAATCACTGCCATGCACAGTATTACCATCAGTCCATCACCTTTGACCATCACTTTTAAATACATATATGTACGTATATATACATTTAATATAGCCTATGACTATGTAGGGAGACAGGTTAGGTAAAAGCAAGCAACAATGTCAATGAACTTACTATTTCCCATTTTGTATCAAAATACATTTTGTTAGTTTTGGTGTTTTTATCAACATTTAAAATGAAATAATGTAAATACTGAACGTCTTGGGTGGTACGAAAACTGTCAGTATTCTATTACAGATATAAGGCTTCGTGGTAATAGTTTACAATTTTTGAACGTTATTTAGGGAAATATGCAAACATACCTCCAACTGAGAATTGATAATATTCTTAATTTTCTTCCAGCTGATTTGATCCCCGCCTACACCAAATATCTCTATATGCTTTGCTACCGTGCAGCAGAGAGCGCTCAATTGGCAGTCTCATATTGGAACTTAAGACGTTTGTGTGAAATATTAATTTTTTATTATACATTCCTATGTTTGGGAAAAAAATTGAGAGAGGTAGCCCGTAGCCTTTATTTTCTTATTCTTGTCAGAATCATTAATCATTATTTAAATTATCGGTATACTTCAAAATTGTAAAAATTTTGTCTTTGCGGTTCAAATAAGTTTTACAAATTTAATTGAATTACAAGTCAAATCCATCTGCTGTCTTGTAATACCCACTTAGACCCACTATAATAGGATTTCAGTTAAAGCTTTTTTATACCGTATATATACGTTTGACATGCAATGCGAAAAAAAAACACCTATTAAAAAAAGCAATATTCCGAAATGCACAACAATTTCCAAAGAGATGGAGCTGGATCTCATGTATTTATATTATTATATAGTGTCCGCAGTGAATCAGGACAGCGTCAGTATATGAAAATTAGGAACTCAACGATCAACCGGGGACTCGGCGTTTATAACCCGCGGCATATTTTTTTACGAAAAGAGGTAGCCTACTATATCAAATTAATTCAAGAACAGGAAACACCGATGCATGCTAATAAGTGATGTTCTGGCGTTTGCCCTTGAAAATATTACACCACATAAGTCGCACTTGAGTGAACTTGTGCATGCACAAAGTAAACATGACTGACGTAAAACTTTCCTGGCACATGACAATTTACATTGCCCATTGACGACATAGACTTTATATCTCTCTTGTTGCCATATTGGTAATCAAATAAAAAGTTATTTCATTGATATTTTATTTATAAAACATTTTCTGTGTTGATATACTGCAGTTATATCAAAACGAGTGGAAATTGAATGGAAAGTGAGAAATTGTGTCGAAACATAACGCCCGGAGGGCTGAGTGTCTTCACAAAATTTCGAGTTTTCCCAATTTCCACGCGGCACTAGTGTTGATCTTAATATTTAACAATTATTCGCCGATGGCGAGCTGATTATCGGGGAATATTCGCCGAGACGAAGTCGAGGTGAATATTCCCCGATAATCACCGAGCCTGATGAGGCGAATAATTGTTTTATATTTAGTATTAATTTTTACACAAGTCTTTTGACGTGTTTTTTGGGACTGAATTTATTTTAATTTCGCTTATTTCTTTATCAGTAACTTTCACAAAACGGCTTGGCCGCCATCATTCACCTGTAGGTGAATAAAGGAAATTGTATTTTGACTGTAGTATCTATAATCTCGACTATAATTATTATCTATAGAGTATAGACTATATAGCAAATTCTTGGATGCTTCAAAATCCTCACAGGCAAAGATAACTTCTGTAATTTCCATTGTGAACGATTCAAAGATCAAATTAAAAAACGCAAATGTTCAGCTATTTCAATGGCTGATGTCATGCAAATTACGTCACAGTCCATAGAATTAAGAGAGCAAACTTCCGAATTCACATCGACAACGTCAGAGAATCAGTTCGTGCCAAAAGCAACTTTGTTGAAGGGTTGCCAGCTTGTCACTCAACAGATCCTAAAACATTTTCCAGAAAGGGGTGATCCAGGATCGACTTCCAGGATCGACTTCCTAAGACGTGACTGACGTTTGTGAAAATATAGTATAAGACTTATATAACCTCCATATAGGTTACAGGAGTGAGATCTTTGCCAAAGACTTGAGAGAGATCTTTGTTCCAAAGACTTTGGAACTGAAAATGAAATCAAAATTGGATATTCAGTTGGGCGCCAGTTAAATATAGGCAATGTTTATACGCCTGTTCCATGAACTGTAAAAACGGATTAGTTGAACAACCATTTTGAATTGTCTCGGATCCATTTTTTTTTAACAATATTATTTGGCCAAAACAACAACCAATAAAATACTGGTCAAATAAGTGGATCACAATTAATTCAAATTGGTTATTTTAATAACCAATCTGTTTTTATATAGTGATTAGTGTGTAGACCGAATGACAAGGCGGCGTACGGTATACGTATATACGTTTACGTACGTTTACGTTGAAAAATGAGCCGAACTTTGCGATTTTACGAAATACACCCTTTCGATAATTACATAATTTGGCCTGGGAGCCTCGCTCTCATGAATGGTGAGCCAATCACCTTGCGTAATTTACTGATGAGGGCGAGGCTGCAAGACCAAAAATTATGTGTGACGTAATTATCGAAAGGGTGTATTGCAGGACACGTGATTTGTATGTACTTCCAGACGTGATTATGCTCAATTAAGTTACATTTCCACGAAATTTCTCGCTCAATTTTTTTTAATTGTGAGCGGTCAAGTAGAACTGATTTATTCGGATGGTTAGAATCCAAAAGAAATCAAGCGAAATATTTCTCTGTAAGTGGAAACTGCCCACCATTATATACGTCTGTGTTTTTCAGTCCCCACTGAAATCAAAATTACACTGCATCAAAACTACAATAGTACTTACAACATTAAATGTCAATATAAACTGTATAAAAATATACAAATAGATACATGCACGGTACATGCAACAACGATATAGAACAAATTTTAATGATAAATTATAAATTATTATATAATACCTTATTAAATTCTAATCGTTTAATTGGCTGTTTATGGTCACGTGATATTGAATAGAAAATTCCATTTCCCAAGAGTGCAATGGAACACGTTCCATTGCACTCTCCGCGAGTGCAATGGAATAAAACATATAGTACAATTGCACTCTTTGTGTTTTCGATAAATCGCATCCCTCAAAATGCTTCTCATACGAATCTATTAGTCTATTTTGGTATTATATAAAACAAATAATGAATGTTTCTTCGTGCAATGGTAAGAATATTTTCATTCGGTGGAAGATGGAATGTTCCATTCAACTCGGCTGTCGCCTCGTTGAATGGAACATTCCATCTTTCACCTCATGAAAATATTCTTACCATTGCACTCATAAACATTCATTATTTGTATATTATTAATCAGTCAGTAAGATGAAACATGCCTCAAATGTCAGGAAACTAGATCAATCGAATCATTCGGTCCAGTAGTTGGAAAGTTGAGGTAATATATTGCTCAAAATTGATACGTGGAGGCACATTGCACACCCACAAACTAAACTGTACACATACTGATTTAAAATATTTCAAGCATGCCATAACTAGACGCAAGGCCTTACACAGGATTTTGGGGCTGGGGGCACTGGGCAGTGCCAGTGGTGTCCTTTGCATGGGTGGAATGGTGCTTATGGTGCCAATGGTGGTGTAGGAAAACGAACGCCGAAGGCGCAAGACAATTTCAATTTTTTTATATTAAGTCTATAAAATGCAATTTCCTGCATTTTGATCACACAATTCTGAATGACATGCACAAAATGATGCATCTAATACTTCAACACTTCTAAATAACTACTTTCCATATTAAGAGATAAATATGTCTGAATTCTGAAAATCGAGATATTTTCCACAGTCACAAATCATGGCCAGAAATTACGGACATTGATTCTGAGCATGTGCGAACTTTGACAAACAAAATGGCGGATTTGTTATTTATTAATCATTAGGAGTGGTGCGGTTTTTTTAAATTTAAACTTGTTTCATAATAGCTATGTCATTTGCAGGCTTCGCAATAATATAAGGCCGATGGAATTAAGGTATCAGTTTACCGTCACCCGCCCGCGTGTGTTATTGGCAGCCGCGTGAAATTTTCATTATTTCAATATTTTTTCATTATTTGTCAAATTTGTAGAGGAAGTGTTTCAAAAATGGCTTTCTGTTGAAATTATTGGCAAATACTGACTTTGTTTATACAGTTAGCGAAGCCATAGCCTGCGTAGCGAAGCCACAGCGAAACGGAGTCAAAGGCATGGCTGATAGCTCGGAAGCTAGCAAAAAGCTCAAGAATCGTCAAAATTTTCTTGGATTTTTTCGGTCAAAATTTGGATTTTCAGGTCAAAATTTGACAAATTCAAATCGTGAAAAATAATGAATAATGAATAATGAAAAAAATCCGCATCAACTTTTGAAATTTTAGGTGACGGTAAACTGATACCTTAATGGACAACTTGCATGTTAGACTAAATTTTAATCTAAGCAGAGAAAAGGGAATCAAACACCACAGCTAAAAAGAACATACTGAAATTAGTAAAAGTGCAAAATTCAGTTGCGAAATGTTGTAAAGCTTAGAAACTATAGCCTTGCGAAATTTGCAAATTTTCAGTATATTTGTATTACGAGCGGAAATTGTTACCATTTTCGGCTCAAAAATGGTAACAATGGGTCATTCCATTTATTATCCGCACCCCCCCTATGGATGAGCGGATTCCTACCGGTCAGATATTAGGACTTAGGGGATTCCTACTGGTCAGATATTGGGAATTAACAGATTCCTTTGGCCCGATTCCTACCGGTCAGATATTGCCGTCAAGGTGTAGCATACTATATTGCCAAATATTTATTATGAGAATCATAATAATTTCATTTATTATTCTCACCCCCCCCCCCGGTCTGACATTGGGAATTAGCAGATTCCTACCGGTGAGATATTGGCAATTAGCAGATTCCTACCAGTGAGATATTGGCAATTAGCAGCATTCCTAGGGTTTAGATTGATACTGTCGATTCCAACAGGGTACTTCTCTGAAATCCGATTCCTACAGGTAACATTTTTACCAGAGCTCATCCATAGGGGGGGTGCGGATAATAAATGGAATGACCCATTACCGCACGTAATACAAATATACTGAAAATATTGAAACTTTGCAAAGCTATATTTTCCAAGCTTTACAACCTTTCGCAACCAAATTTTGCAAGTTTACTAATTTTAACAAGTTCTTAACGGGAATTTACTTTTTTTGTGCCTAGATCGGCTAGATCAAAAATTTGTCTAACATGCAAGTTGTCAATTCCATCGGCCTAAACTATATCTGGACCGTAAAACAAAAAAGTTTCGCATCGGAATCTTACCTATAAGTTGTTCCATTATTCAAGTTCACTTCATAGTACATCGGCGTATAATAAAGTATAGTAAAACTTGAGAAAATCGTTCAAAACGTACATTTTGCTCTGGCCGCATGTATCCCTCGAACCCTTCATGAAATTTGCAGACTTCGCGTCGTAAAATATATGTTGTCCCCTGCTTGTCTGCATAATTTCATAGTGATACGATTTTTTTAACTTGTTCCAATTTACGGGACAAAATGTTGATATTTTACCCATAAATACCCTGCCGATAGGCTGTAAAACATTGCAAGAAGAACGATGTTTCATGAATTGTCGTCCATGTTTGATATCAACAAGAAGCTTAGGAACCAGGCTTTCTTCCAGTGTGGGCTACACGGAGGGATAGCGATGTATACACAAAATATTTGAGTCGTTTACCATGCGCATCACTTTATATCCCATCATAATAAATGAAAGGTATGTAAAAGGCCGTCAATACCTAATATATGTATTTTTCTGCTTTAGTTAAACAAAAAACTAAGCAAAATGTATTTTTTTAGTTAAAACTTGCGTTTGTTAGGCATGAATAACTTTTCATAGGAAAAACCGCTGAGATATATTGCGGGCGCATGTCCTGAATTTCTGGCCATGCGTACACTTTCATTCCGCACAACATGCAAACATTCACCTGGAAAAAAGTGGGATCTCGGGATTGATCCTGGATCTTGAGGAGCATTTGCCTGAGTATTAAGATCCTGGGAAGCTGAAGAACATTGTGAATTTTCCACATTTTAAAGGATCTAATCGTGTATCAGATCATAATGTGAAACAAAACTCCCTTTAACAGAATGAACAATATAATCTTTCCTGGCCAATTTTCCGTCAAATAATGGTAATATAATTGAGCTTCATGAGTTTTACTATTCTGAGGATTCTATTACAAAATAGAACAGTAGTATATAGTACAATATTAAACCATAATGAAGTTGTATTTATATTCATGCAAAGTGGAAGAATATTTTTCTTCAATATTAATTAAGCTGAGGGAATGAATTTCTGATTTTGTCCGAATTTTCATCCATTTGAAATGGGCAAACTTTGGATCAGAGTAACAGTATATTTTTTCCAAGTCTGAACATTATGTGCGCCATTTGGCGGCACATTTAGCTTTTCGTGCATAAGCATCATCTGGCGTTGGAATAATCGAGGAATCCTCGTAAAGCATAATCATTGCTAGTCTTCTTCGAGATATTTAAAAGGAACAGTGTTTTACTTCCTTCAACTTTACTAAGTTGGATTTTCTCTGGGGGGGTAGCTTTTCCTTCTGCCCTCCCCCCCCCCCACCCATAGAGTTTTTGGCCACTGAGAAAAATCGTATTTAAACACACGTAAAAAATACGATATTTTTACGTGTGAAAATATCATTAGTTGTAAAACGCATTGCCACGGACGTTTTATTGTTTTTCACTGAATTTTGTTTATATAATAAACAGAAAAATACATGGGTGCTTGGAAATACCAGATTTATTTCTCGTGTTGAACATGATATCTCACTCGTTCGCTGCGCTCACTCGTGAGATATCATGTTCAACACTCGAAATAAATCTGGTATTTCCGCGCTCCCATGTATTATTCTCTCTATATCATATAAAAAAAATTAGGCCAGATATTTTTAGAGTCTTTTTCGCTGAATCGCTGGGGAAAGAGTTATTTTTAAACTTAAAACTTTTCTTTGCAAGCAATCCATCTTTATATAATATATCATCTAGCTAGCGGTCCAAGTGAGCGGTTCGTACTGGCAGGTTACCGATCGCTCAGGAACCAATCGGCTGAAAATGTTCGCAATTTGCAAATGGACCACCTTGCAATTGCTATATAATAAAGTATTTTATTACAAAATTCTCACATTTACTGTCATTAATTATTAAGTTCAAAATATAATCCAGATATTTTTATTATCCTATAACTACCAAAAGAATATGAGACGGTAAGAGAGTTTTTCTTAAAAAGCACGCGATGTTTTAATTTTGTCAACAAGGACATCACGCATACGATATCCGATCAAGTCGTGAGAAATGGCAGTAGCCGTGTTTTTACTTGAAATCATGCATGCATGTATGCGAAATGGTATAAACTGCCGTTCTTGATTTCAAGCAAGAACGGCTATTTTCGTAACATGGACGCGTTACGTCCGTGTTGTCAAAAGTCAACACCACCATATTAATATCATCACTGAGCTTGTCTTAATCTATTTGCTTGTTGCTTTTAGCCGAATGGAAAATCCTATTGTGCACATGAAAATTCCATTCGAGTACTATGCCAATTATCATTATTAAGGTCAAATAGTTTCTTACGCAATTGTCTGGGTGTCACTCGGAAGGGTCTATGGGTCAATTTGTACGTACAGTTGATAAAATAAACAAGTTTTGACACATTATCGAAATTGTTTTGGTTTGATTTTAGTTTTGTAATCACATACCTTCCTTCTTCATTCACTAAGCATGAATTATATCCATGATGTTGGATGAATTTGGAACTAAAATTGCAATTTACTTTCTTCCAATATGAGGAAATCTATTTGGCCACATGAGGAAAATCCTTTGAATTCCTGGGGATTGATTGCAAACCACCTGCAGGGTGAATTAAATTCGTATTGTAGTAAGTCGTTAGGCCCACCTTGTATTCTTCTTTACCTACACAGTCACTGACACCCAAAATCTGGGATTATATTGAAAACAGACGCCTTTCCTCTTAATATCTGGGAGGGAGGGGAGCAGGTTAACCTCCATTAGTACGTATAACCTTAGATCAGCTAGTGCGTAAAATCCCCCTTGGAGGTCACCATTACAGGTTTTGACAGCTCATAACCATGCATGGTCGTATTTTAACACTTTTACCAAGGTTAAAACGGAGTTATAATCAGATTATATAAGAATAAACACACCATAACATGGTACTTGCATGCAGTCTAGCGACTCTAGCCCAACCTGATTTTAAATTTTCTATTCATAGAACTAGAAGGGACTAGATTCGAGATCACAAGCCACTGAATCAGTCCTGCAGTCGTCACATAGACTTGCCACAGGTCGACTTCTCTAGATTACTTCTTAAAAATTATCATGATTAACGCAAGCGAGCGACGAAAGTCTAGTTATCACATTGCTGGCATAGCTTTTGCTTTCGTTTGGGCATGAATATATGCTGAAAATTTAAATATTTTGATTTGATGAAATTTATATAAAATAAGGTATATATAAAACTAAATATTTATTTATTTAATAGTTTGGATTTGTAACTACTAACCTTGTGTTACATATTGCCAAATTATTATGTTAATATTATTGTCCAAATTATTACTATTATTTATTTATTTGGATTTGTATCGTTGTGTTACATTATTGCCAAATTTCTCGTGAGTAATAAGCCTTGACCTTGCCTTTCGGCTAGGTAAATTGCGGATTACTTCATCTGAACATCCTGCCGGTAATATTTAAAATGCCGAAAAACACAACAAATGTCATGACACGACATATGGTCATTCATAATCAGAAGACAGTTAATTAATTTTAATCTAATTGATGATCGAGCGATGATCGAGAAAAAACTCATGAAACTAAATACCCGATGCGTGGCAGCACAATTAATATTGTTTCAGAAGCTCCAGTTGTGCTCTTCTTGACTGAGATTACAACTGGAGTGCATGTACGTATGGAGTAGATCGACAGTGGAAGTATAGTTCTATTTTCGTTATCAACTTTACCGTCATGCAGTTATCCCCAGAGTCTTACTGAGTCTTACCAAGAACTATAGTGCTTTGATCCTGGTCTACCTTAACCTGAAATTCAGGCCATAATTTTAAAATTAGGGCCTGAATTTCAGGTTAGGTCTACCTAAATATCTGCACTTTCCATTTTCGTGAGAACTGGAATTGATCACGCAGTGAATTGAAAAAGGTGAACGTGAGCAAGATTTAGTCTCATTCGATAGTACTATCCTCGTGTTGCGTGTACGGTTATGTTTCTTTTTGACCTTCACTCCAATCCTAACTCCACTAACCCCTCCCCTAACCCGGACATGGGAATATAACCCATTCACAGAAATCGCGGCCGCTCAAAAACAACCGAATGAACGAATGATCTTTGAACGCAAGAGACTTGGTAAACAAGTCTTGAAGGTCACATGCATGACATTGAACGAAAAACAAAAGCAAGAGCTGTCAAGACCAGTCAAGGGCATGAGCTAAATTAAGAATGAAATCGATATCTGCGAGACACCAGTACTTAACGACAATATATGGAAACAATGTTATCACGATCAGAATCAAATCATCAGATCAACAAATGGACTATTTACCCCTCGTCGATGTGTAAACACCGAGTGTTGCCTGTAGGTAAAATATGAAAGATAGTTTGGAACTATATATGCTTCACTTGAAATCATGGAATTGAAAACAGTTGGATACGAAAATGCATGTCTAACAATGTCAAGGGAAAACATGCAATACAATACAATGTCAGTGCACTGCATTCCGTCTCACTCTTTGGTTTGTCAAAACCTATGTGTACTGAAGTGTTAATCTAGCGCCTAAAATACTCTCGGCTCTTCCATCAAACTCTATTTGCCCAATCCTAAGACTGAATATCTTATTAAAAAGAACCAACGATATGAAGGGTGGAGCGCGGTTGCTCAAATGCGCCTGCCTCCTCCGCAGGCCCTTCGTTGGAAACAGTGCAGTGCAATTGCAATCTATATAGATCAGTGGCTGTGATAAGTTGCCGGGCAATGCATGATGGGATATTGAAATATGATTTTTTTCTCGTTTTCTTCTCCCCTCTTTGAAAGCGACTGGGGACGAGGCAGCAAAGGCGCGATCCATTAGCAGGGGCGTAGGACGAGGGGGCGGGGGGGGGCAAGCCCCGTGTTTTTCAGAGAACACAAAAAGTACCCTCTCTCCGGTGGCAAAGTGCCCTTTGCCTTCGTGAAAAATGATTGCAATTATTTTTCCCTCCCGTCGCCAACATTTCCGGAAAAAAGTGCCCCTCGAAACCGGGTCCCGCTCGAGCTTTTGATGCTTCCTACGCCCCTGCCCGTTTTAAAAATGCTTCAAAAGTTATAAAACTACGGTCGGATATGCATGGAACTCACATTTAATAAAAAGAAACATGCATATATTTTAAAAAGCTTGAAAAAATCACCACTATCCCGAAGGTGTATTTATGAGGGAATTAGAAATTGAGAATTTATGAAGACTATTTAGGAGAACATTGTTATTCTGATGTGTCTAGCATAAAATATCTAAATTGAAGGGCAAAAAAGACAAACACTTTCTTATGAGAAAAGGATGTTTTATTTCTGCATACAGCGTATACAAACAATTAATAGCTTACATAATACAATATTCGCTATTCTAAATGCGTTATAAATATATATCTATATACTTGAAAGCAAAATTAATATTTCTACACTAAAATACTAAGTCTTCTTAACTATTAATATTTTTTTATATTTTAGTACATTTAAAATACCGTTACGGGAAATAAAATGTCATTTTAATACCATACCTTTTGGTATGTTTAAGATATAAAACCCCCAGTTCGCTACACTTAAAGCCTGTTCACACACGAATTTTTAACGAATTGATATTTTCTCACCGATTATACTTCAACAAAGGCCATGCTGACACAAATGGAGGTATCGCGATATTCACACGGAAGTAGTCGTCAATGTAAAACAAGCTGGGGTCGGCCAGGGTTTTTGGGTATATGGTATCTAATGGGTTATTAATTCAGGTATACCAGGGTGCGATAATTCGCGTACCAACGTACCGGAGGTACGCCAAATTTATGGTCTGGTACTTCTTTGTTTTTAGGCAAGTACCACGTAGGTACGCGGAAATTTGCTATTCACGTACTTACATTTTCCTTCAAGCAATATCTAGCAGACCTGCCAAAGTATTCAAAACCGTGAAGAACTTTAGCTGTACATGTAAATTTCACGCATCCGACATATTTTGGGATGAAAAAAGCCAAAAGGTTAACATCTTTGCGCTCGATCAAAAAATTTATCGTCATCGTCAACGGAAAAAAATCGCTCGGGTGAGCGATTTTAAAATCGTTATCGTCAAACGCCGATAATTTTATCGTTTTCGCTGTAGAGTAGTGTGGACACCAACATAATTTTTTTACCAATCATCGCGTGCTTACAAGTTATCGTATCGTTATCGTTGTGTGGTGTGACCTGGGCTTAATTGTCAATGCTATATACCAAGGCCTAAAAAAATACCTGTGGTTCCGGTTTCCCGACCGACAATATTTTTTTCTGCCCACCCTATATTTTTTTCAACACGATCGACCCTATTTCGGTTCCGGGCTGCTCGTACAGCGTGCCAAAATGGCGTCTGTTGTCACAATAATTATTGAACCAAATTGCCTAAATTCGTCCGTAGGAACTACGCATCTCTAGTTAATATTGATGGCGGGACTCCACTGAAAATCGCCCATCCAAAAATCCCGCCAAAACCATGAAAAAATATTCAAAAAAAGTTATTTAAAAAATAATTTTTATTTCCGACCTACCTACCCTAATTTTTGCGCGATATGAAACCGGAACCACAGGTTTTTTTAGGCCCAATGAGGAAAACTACACTGTATGTAGCTGAGGTCAGACTGTTAGCACCCTCGGTAAATCCACTGTGAATGAGCGATGGCATTCGAGTCACAACGTCGACGCTTTGAAAACTGTTATATTATGTTGTACAAATACCATATTAATTAAAGATTCATTTGTACAAAATTGCCCATACATTTTATGCTTTTGGACCAGTAAACTATACGTATAAAAACGCGTGACTCGGAAGTAGTCTTAGGTACGGCTTGACTCTTAAGTTTGTACCAGATCAGGTACGCGGCAAAATTTGTCGGAGTACCAGTCAGGTACGGCTAAAAATATTGAATTATCGCACCCTGTATACGGTACATTTACAGTGCATTGAAATTATGGGTATTTGCCATTTGGTATATTTAGATTTTGGGAATTTCTGGCATAAAGTTTACAAAGGTCATTTGGTATTTTGATCTATTTTTTAGTATTATTTGGTATACCACTACCTCCCCCTGACCGACCCCAATGTGCTTTGGCTTTTATATAACTAAAAGAATACATGCATGTGACTATACATCTAAGAACTTCTTATATATATGCTGTATCTGTTTGTAAGATCAACTCCAAACAATATATCTGATTAAATAAATAAATTTGTCCCCCATATCCAGTGAAAATATAGAAAGGATTCTAGTGGATAACATTTTGGTATTGTCGTGTATTGTTTTTAGGCGTATATTAATTTTTAAAGAATTTAGTAGGTGCACAATGCTGTCACAGTTCTGTCATCGGAGGACCAGGACGTCTCGACGAATAGTAATCTCTCTAGAATAAAAAAAATCATAATTTGATCATTTAACATTAATCCGTTGTCTTTGCTAACAATACTCTTTCTAGCTGTGGTGATTTATTTGCATCTCCTTGCCTAGTTTTAAAATTAGCCTATAATGGGGAACTGTCTATTAATATTTCATGTAAATAATTATGAAATATAGAACATTTCAAACCTGGTCACTTGATATTGAACTCTTCTCTTGAGAGGGTCTAAAGAAAAATCACGTATCAATGTTTTTCTGATAATTTTCTTTTTCTGATAACAAGAATGCACATTTCTGGGCTGTGGTCCTCTACCAAAACTTACGAGGTAATTTTACAAGTCTGAATGAGTAGATGACACTGTATGTATCTGGATAAAGGCAGCACTGCCAGTAACGGCCGGTCAACGGTCAATGACCGGCAATATACGAACCCGGACACTTTTTTTGTATGGATAATGATTTACTTGTAATATATGATCGGCAGGATTGGCCGTTTGACCAGCAGATCGTAAACAATTATTTGCAGCGCTGTAAAGTTATCTGATATATTTAACATTGATAGGTGGTAGCTTTTCCATGTGTTCCCTTGAGTTCTCAAAACTACATTCTAAACTTTGAACCTGTGAAGGTTTTGGTCGGAACTGCCAGAAAAATGTTAAAAAATTCTAGTGTGTTAAGGCCCTCCTTTTACTTCCATATGAAGGGCCTTTTGGTCGGAACGTCTTAACCTGTTTTTCGGACAGTTAGAACCAAAACTTCAACAGTTTTATTGAAAAACACTGCCTACACTGAACCCCCACGTTTGTGATATTATGAGTCACTTGAACACTACCTTTGATTGCGCATAGAAGGTGGTGCAGTAGCATGTTTATTTCTATATCTTTCTTCGTCATGAACAAACACAGCCTGTCCAGTATCAACATCAGTGGCTACGTCAGCTGAGTTCAGTAGTTTATCAAGTGCAGTTCGTCTTTCCGCAGCGGAGGCAGAGTGATGACGTGGTGCACTATTATTCCGTTGTTCATTATGGCCATCACTGCTCTTGCTGCTGGACACCTTACGTTCGTTGTGGTTACCACTGTTTGGTGGCGGAGGAGGAGCATGGGAAGGAGCCTTGGTTTCACCGTTGTTCTCTAAACGCCTGCGTTCCTTGGCTTTCAGCGGTTTTTCCATAGTTATCGGACGAGCCATCATACTGGTCTCCTTGAAGGACTCAACTTTCTTGATTCTAGCACGTAGTTTTGCACCAGGGCCTTACATGTGAGAAAAACATAAGTATTTGAACTCAATTTTCAGAATAAAAAGCGGTACTAAATTTTTAAATTCTGCTAAACGTACATAGGGCAGGAATTAGAGGACATACTTGTCAGGTATGTTCGAGGTGTGGAGAATCTAGAAAGTAGAAAGCTTACCAAAATATGTTGGAGGTTTTAAAATGCGTAGCTGTCTGATACTATTCCATCCTTTGTCTCCATCGTCATAATGTACATAGTATTTCTGTCCTTCAATCTTGATTACAGTACCAGAGAGGTAGGCAGAGATTGACGACCAGTGAGCGATGACTCTGGTATTAATCTGAATGTCCTCGGGATTAGGGTCCATATCAAATACAACACAATCGTCAGCATCTCGTTCATGAGCTATTGTATCCTCGTTGTTAAACTTGATGTGAACTTTCTCACCCAGGCCTGTCACAGCGCCTTTGTAGTAATCTCCATTTAGTGCTTTGGCCCACACTTTGGAACCCACTCGGATATAACCTGCAGGATAAATTATTAATGAACACAGTACGAACACTTACATGTATATAAAAGTCTTAAATATTCCTCACAGTGAAAATCCTTATAGCCTGCGAATACAGCCGGCCTGATTCACTCCTTCGTTATCACGACTGTATTTGCAGGCTAAAATCCTTAGAGCTATACTCGCTGTTATTCGAGGACCTAAAGAATACTTCTTATTTTTCTCCTTACCCACAGTTGATCTTTTGGAATATCTTTCGCTTTTTGTCCTGTATAAATATCAGAAAACTAATTTAGATTGTACTGTTGTACTGCAATGGTGGACACCGTCCGACGAGCCGCCCCCCCCCCAAATAATTTCCGAAAACCTTTGATTGATAGCTGAATAACTGTGAAACAAAGCTGTAACAATTATATTTAGGCTATAGATTAAGCTACATATTGCATTGATAGGGATACAACTTACAACTACCTGAAAAATACAAGGGAAAGTGAAAGCCCTTCGTCGAGGGCCCCTCTCCTCCCCATAGAAGTACTTAGACATGCGAAGATAAAATATGAATGGGCTATTAAAGTATGAATGCCCTAGACGGTAATGCCATAGACAGTAAAAACTGCGAAAATTCGGAGCCCGCGCTCTCCGAATTTTAGCGGTTTCTTTATTGTATATAATTACCGTCTATGGCATTACCGTCTAACGCATTCATACTTAATAGCGCATTCATATTTTATCTTCACATAAGCACTTCTAAGCTTCTACGGAGTAGGGAGGTCGAGGGTCTTAGCTCGAAACGTCGAAGTTCTCCTTGAAATATTCCTATCATATGGTGGCAACCCAAACTTGCCCCATCCGCCAAATTTCGCGAAGTATCCGCCACAGATGTACTGTACCTCTCGATCTTCATCTGTTTCCTCGCACTTTTCTTTGCCTCTGAATTCACTTGGTGTTGTGTTCTCCCACTACAACAAACAAATATAAAATTGAAAATCTTCTCTGCCTAACCCACCAATAATCGTTGATATAGGCAGAATAATTGGAAGGTGTACTATATCGCAATAAAGTGCTGCATATATTTTATTTCGTGTGGAAAGCGTTAGCCTTAGTATAGTATAGTATAGTATAGACGTATGGGTTGTTGTGCTGCGGGCGTCAGCAGACCTTGAATTTTGAGAGGCACCATCGCTCTCACACGCTCAAAATGTTCGAGAGAGAGAGAGCGCTTTTACAACAAAATTGTTTAGGGTTTTGATTGACGCGGAGAGCAAACAGGTACTTTTTAATGAAAGTATTTTTCTCGCAAGAGACGTTTTTACATCACTTCCAGTTTGCGACTTACCTTTCTGATGCTATATTTGTCAGATTCCGACCTATCATCCCCTATTACTCTCCTTAGCGAAACGAGAAGAGCGATTTTACACTCTCCTGCTTCTTACAAAATTCAAGGTCCGCGTCAGGGAATTTGACGCACCCACCGTAAATAAGTAATGTTGATCAGCATATAGTTGGGAAATAATTATAATAAAAATACCTGAATCTAAACTTAGATCCTCTTCTAAAGAAACTTGCAGTAGATACTGGGGTCTCGCCTGTTTTTAACAAACTATAAAGCAAATTACAGATATAGACATTTCGATATTGAAAATGTTTAAACCGAATAAGAAAAGTACTATTGTGTTTCGAAAGATTGACTTACCGGAAGAAAGAATGGCTCTCTACAGCGGCTTTCCACATCTGTTTACTGGCTTTGGCAGACGCCAATGTAAACGAGAATGGCTCATGTACCGACGGATTCTGAAAATAGAACAAAACATACATTTACCTGAATATCATGCATGCTTTATTTCCTGGTTCATCTCATCCGCTCCCATTTTCCCTCTCGATCCTCTTTTCTCCCCCCTCCCCGGCAGAAAAAAAAACCAAAACGCCTGATTCCAACCAATTCGAAATGGCGACTGCGCATCCAAATGGCACGTTCTGCGTTGGGAATACATTGCAGTTCCACTATAACATGTAGCTGAGACTCATCAGTTCAATCATCATTTAAAACAATTACTGTAGTTTCCCCACACGGTCGATCCTCTTCAAAGGTGTTCCTTTTTTATTTTGCTTTACACAGTAGGCAAAGTACTGTTTTGCAATTCTATTGTGGCTCTAAGTGAAACACAAATGATTGAACAGTCGATACATTGATTCCAGTCTCAGCTACATGCTACAGTCCAACTGCAGTTTAAGGTTCTAGAACACCACTGATTTATTGTAATACACTATTTTTCCAATGCAAATTTCTTTTAGCTCTAATTCCCCTCAAGGACAAAAGTCGTCACTCGGGTGTGAGCTAATCATTTATTAGTGTAAAAAGTTGGGAAACTACTGTTTTTTTGGAGGAATGTAACTAGCAAAATGATGTATTGTAAAAGAGTATCTGTTACCTACGGTTTCAACTCATTCAAAAACATTAACATATTTCTGAGCTTGAGGTCGTAAGAACTAAATATTGAACGAAAGAGGGAAATTTGAATAAGTTTGTGACAAACCTCTGTTTTTTCAACGACGATGTTGAAATGATTTCTTTTAAAAGACAAACTCATTATTCTTGGCCTAAAATAAGATAGTTGCAATACTATAAATACAAGGAAACGTTACATGTACTGCAGAAATTAAACATACAGTATATGTATTATACCAAAACCGCAGATCCTTCCTCTCGCCCGTGACGTGTCATGTTTTCGTGTCGGATCAAATTGTGGTGAAAGTAAATATTTACTGGTAAACGGAAGACAACATTCAAATATAATCAAAGCCTTAGTGTTGCTAATGGTTTCCATTTTTTCAACGTGCCACTATGAAAGGACCTTGTTTAAACTGATGTAATTCTGAGCGACAAAAGTAAAAATATGGGGGATGTCAGCTATTAAGAGCTCCACCTGTTTTCGCTAGCATTTTAAATGCCTTTGTTATATATAGACTTGTAGTCGAATCCAATGTCCTTCAAAGGGGCGTTTCCTTCAAAGTGGAAGAAACTTCACGTACTGTAAACCTGAGTTACAAAGACTGGAAAACGAAATAAACTATCGTACTGTATGCTTACCAAGCATGTGTTGCTACATGTGCATTATCTTTAATGACGATAATTCCTTTGTGTGATAGACCAAGGTGATACTTATTACGATTCTTGTCTCCCTAAAATTTAATTAAAATTTGCGATGACTCGCCTATCGTTTAACCAGGGCAATGCCACACCCTCATGGTCGAATCAATGGGTCTTTTCTAGTCTATTGTCCTTTGTTGAACTACTTACCATTACTTCATACTGATGCATACCATACGATTCCACAGATCTCATAATCTTTAAAAAGTTCACTTCACAATCTGCGGGATTTAACCCACTGAAAAATAAAAGTGATTCACATTTTCACAAACTTCGTCATTTTAAGACTGGACTCAGTGGCGGACACTAGGGGAGGGGGGCTTACAATTTGAGGCATGTTTAAAAATGGTGGCAGGCTCAATAATTTAGCCAATGTAAGTATGTCAGAAACACATTAAACTAACGGGAACTTGTAGACCAATTAATAAATCTAATCAGTACACAAGTCATGCGTTTCATTGTTATAAGGGCCTTAAAAATTGTGGGTAGGGCATTATAAATTCTACCCTTTAGAAACAAGGGACCTACTAGAGAAGTATATTTCAGAGGGGGAGGGGCATAAAAGAGAATTTCAGGTAGTTTACAGTTTACACTTTCGAGTTTAGAGGAGGATCTTAAAAACTTACGCAAACTGGCGATGTTTCCGATGTATCTCTTTTTCAAGTTCAGCGGTCTATGTCCAAAAATAAGCAATCAATGTACCAATTAATCCATGAAACAATTTATACAGTTAATTCAAAAAAGGTTGTCCTTTGCAAACCTTAAACTCTAAATCTTAAACGTTAAACTCTAAGCGTGCAAAGCATAATGGGAGCATCATTTAATCAGTTTATAAATCATATACGGGGCCCATTTCTTAGAGACATGGTAAATATCCCCTTACGATACTTATCTTCTCTCCTTCCCCCGGGTGTAAATAGCCGAGCGGAATTAGTACACTGGACCCGGTTGCCTCATGGACTACATAAACTAACCTGGAGTTATAATGATCACCATATAATTATGAAGTATAGAGACCTCCCGTGCAGTACGTAGATCAAACACAATCGTCTGACGAAATTTACGGTGTTAGAGTTTTGATTGGTCAGATGATTTTTCTCGCATGTGAAAAATTATCGTCGGAGCGCTTTGATTGGCCGTAGCAATGTTGTTTTTGCGTTCTATCTAACAATTATTAACATGGCGCCTGGTTTAGCGAAGTGGCAAAAGTGCTGTTGAATTTTATGGTTTAAGGCCCGTTTAACTTGCAATTTTTGCTGCGATTTCTAGTGCGATTTTCTTCTTCTGATGGATGTGAACGAGTAGATAAGTTATGAATGAGTATATGTACCTTCATCTAAACATTTCTAACTCATCCACTCGTTCACATACATCAGGGGAAGAAAATCGCAGCAAAAATTGCAAGTGAGTATTGCCGTCACGAAAACACGCAAGGTCTAAAATAATAACGAAGGGCCTCTTTTAATTAACCTGTTTGGAATTATAGCAAGAAAATGAAGAAATAGACGGCAAGAAACTTGTTTGAGGCTAGATATATATGTACATGTACTTCGGGTCCGCTTTAGCGAAGTTGCTGAAGTGAGTTATTATTTCAGCAATTGTCAAAATGAAAACACACAAGGCCAATAATTAACAATTATTGAATGAGGTTGAGCACGATATGAAGAATTATCAAGCCCGAAGTTTGCCGTTATCAACCGAAGCCGAAGGCTGAGGTTGATAACTGCAAACTGAGGGCTTGATAATTCTTTATATTGTGCGAAAACCGAATTCAATAATTGTTTTATTATTTATTTAAAAAATTCAAAACAACTGACGGTCATCCATTTGTTCGCCCGCGTTAATCAGCCAATCAAGAATTAGGAAAAGTGTTCTTACCTATTCTAGAGGCTTTTGTTGATCTTTTTGTATTTAACGAATCTTATCTTCCAGTAATTTTTGAATTTCGGCTTCGCCAAGGTTGGCGAACCTTTCGGACTTAAGCCCGTTCTCCACTAGGCGAATTTGTTCGCGCGAACAGTAAAAAAGTAGGAACTGATCCAACTTTTTCATGGCGAATTTTTTCGCTAACCAATCACATTGCCAAAATTTGTTTTTCGCGTCGCGCGAAAAAATTCGCCTAGTGGAGAACGGGCTTCAAGTCCTTCGGCAGCCGTCGTTCGTCGTCATATCAATGGCGTCAGCGAGTCAATATGATTCTCGTCGTCATAGTAATATGGCGCAAACGCGTCCAAATTTTTTTCATACGTCATTTTGCTAATATGAATGTGAAAAATCCATTTTGGTTAGCCATTGAGTTGATATGACAATTTCACAGTTGGCTATCAGCCAATCAGAAACCAGGATTTTTTTAAATAAATAATAATACCAAATAAGAATACCTTTGTTTCGAAATGGTTATACTGCATTTGTGCCTGTCGGACATTTATCTCTAAACACATATACAATAAACAAATTACTTCATGGTTGGTTCGTTTGTACGTTTTGCATGTATCCTCGTTGTGAAGGATCGCTCAATCGTTTAAAATCGTACACACTCACCAACCATGAAGTAATCTACATTTATTGTTTAGAATTCCAACCAACCTGCTCTGGGATGAATTTAAAATCACTGATGTAATTGTGCTCGTGTAATTCAGGATCAAAGTCGCCCAGTTCAGCTAAATGTTTGGAAATGTATACGATTAGCAATTTGGAAAAAACCATGGGTTGTAAATTAATAACTTATAGATTTAGTGTAGAATAAGCTAGTAACAATCATAACATATATAAGGTAAACTGGAACATTTGAATAACCATGAAATATGAACGTTAAAAGAAAAGAGGAACTTTTCAGTATTTTAGTAAATATTAGTTGGAATTTGCGAACATGAGGGACCGAAGTTTTGTAGGTTGATTTGTGGTCAACCAAGGGAGGAGGTTTTTGACACTATAGTTAACTAAAATTGCATTGCTCTCTATTACTACAATAAAGTTACATATTTTTATCGAATATTTCCCAAACGATTCTGCATGGAAATCCCCAGACTCACAGACCTGGACTTTACGGGGAAATTGATGGATATATGCATGGTGTCCCGAGAGAATTTGCTTAGTTTTAATAGTAGTTCAGAGAAATAGCGTGGTTTCAGCTGGGATTTATTTACGTGCCAATGGGAGAATGTTAGTTTACTGTATAAATTTTCTTCATAGTCAATACCAAATATCCAGTGGACTATTGTATCTATATAGCTTATTGTTGATTACGCACATTTTTGTACCAAATTGCCCGAACGATTACGGGGAATTTATTATACGGGATTTCGACAATAAAACATACCACGCTGTGCTGGAAATTGTATACTTTGTTGCTTGGGTGTCGGGTCAAAATCCCTATACTTTTTCTTGGGTTTGGTTGTGCGGGACTTTCCACTGATTGGTTGCATCACCACTTCTTGTTCCATACTAAAATTACTGTGTATATTTTCAAGAGCCGAACACTTGTATATTTGGTATGGATGCCAATTTGTTCTCCACGACTTTATGGTTTTCTATAAATTTTGCTTGTTTTGTACTACTTTCTGTACAAAACGTCGGTGTGCACAATAGTCAATACATTCTATTCAGTCAGTTCGTATATCAAGTAAACATTCAAATTATATATACATTTTTATTCAAACATGTAGTATTTGCATGGCTATCAATTTGTACAACAATTCAGGACAATTTCACCAAACCAACTTGTCTTGGGAAAGCATAATAGATAATAGGTCTAAAGCTGAAGGGTCTTATACATTTATTAGACCTAACCATGCAACTACAGGACCTGCGATTCCGGTGCAGCGCTAATACAGAGGCCAGTTTTCGAGCCCTATAAACCACAAGTTCATGTATATATAGGGTACTGCCATGTTTAGGTTATGGATAAATATCAAAATTTTGTTGGCATCTCACTCGATTCAATAATAGTTGAAGGGTCTTGTAGATGGAAATTATCGAGTGGAAATCGCCTATCGCATTACAAAAGTTAACTATTAAAAGTTAACAGTTACTTACATTGTAAACTGTATGCTGCCAATTCCACCAATTTCTTTAAAGGAACATTTAACCTTAATGGAAACATGAAAAGTATAACATAAGATATACACAGTGTGTTCTAGCATCATACACCGAGATTATAGAAAATTACACACTGGTACGGAACTCATTCTGGCGTACGTCAAAACGTTTCAGAATCCCCAATTTTTTTTGGTCAGATGCGAATTCCTGAAAACTTTCTATACGATATCGGCTTCGGTAAACAATGTGAAATCAAACCTACATATCTGAAATCTTAGCTTCTCAGAAACGATACCCATATACACACGTAAAAACGCAAAAGTTGTTACAGGTCTGCAAACAAGTTGTTACAAGTCTGCCAACAAGCCGTCAACAACTTGTGTTCGCACTGCTTGTTCCCATGAGTTGTTGCAACAAGTTTGGGACAAGCTGTTAACAACTTGTAACAATCTTGGCATTATCAGACTTGTGACAAGGTTGTTCTAACAAGTCTGATATAGTCATGATTACGACACAACTATAGATTGTAACAATATTGTTATATCAGGACTGTATTTAGTCGAAAATTGCTTTTTTGAAATACAGAAAACTATTTTTCACTTTGCACACCAACATCAATTTGCTCTTAGTATTTTGACTAAGTGAAATTTAAGAAAGGAGGGATTGGGGGGGGGGGAGTCCCAATCTATACATGCAGTACAGCTATAACTATCTATGATGTGTGTAACTCAGGGTTCGTACACCTTCTCCCATTTAAAATTCTATGACTTTTCCATGACTTCCCATGACCATTCTTTTCAAAATCCATAACCTGGAAGTCTGGAATTTCTAAAATTCGTTAATATTTTAACGATAACAGATATAATAAAAGAACAAAATTCACTTCGTTCTTGCAAAAATCCGTTATATAACAAAAATTCATATTATTGTTATGACTGGTAAATTGAAATAAGTAAAATACTTTGTTAATGTTTTGTAAAATTTCAATTTTCCATGACTTTCCATGACTAAAATTGATTTTCCAGGATTTCCAGGCCTGGATTTTGGAATATTTAAATTCCATGACTTTCCAGGTTTTCCAGGACCCGTACGAACCCCGGTAACTATGATGATGGTATATTACGAAATCATTAAAAGCAGCGAGCATTCCAGGTCATATACGTTGAAGATTCAATTTCGATTTTTGTCAATTCATGATACAAACTTTCTATGCTACACTATAGATTAACATTCTTAAAAACACTGTAAAGTAAAGATATGCTGTACCTTTTTGCCAAAATGTCTTGTTTTAGTTGCAGAAAAAAATGATATCTATAAAAGGAAACAGGCATTGCAAGATATAACGAACAACATTGCAGAAATACAGTATGAAGTGAGGAAACTTCATTAGGTAAATATTTTTCGAGTATTCGAATGTAGAACAGAGAGTGGAAAATAACTACCTATGACTTCATGCCTTCATATTAGTACATGCACTCCTGTAGTACACACGCACTTAATAAATTTGCATTCTGTGCCTCGGAATACCAAGTATATGTTTTTTATCTTATTATCAACATGCCTATTGTAATAAGTTCTTTGTATGTTTGCATGGCGATAAAACATATAATAGTTTTGTTTGTGGAAACACCACGTAAATTAAATTAAATTAATTAAATTAAATTTACGTGGTGTTTCCACAAACAAAACTATTATATGCCTGTTGTAGTTACCAACCTTGTTAATTCCTCACTTAAACTATGAGGTTCTGCAGCATAGAACTTGACACGGAAGTTCAATGTATAAGGTGGTTGTCCTAAAATATCAAAAGAAAATACATTGACGAACAGTTACACACCATGCAGGTTAGCTTAATCCAGGATTAACGAAAAACGTCAAAACAAAGTTCCCAACGGCTTGCTCATAAACTTGGAAATACTATAATTTCCCAGAAATCTTGTCAGGATCAATAGCAGTCTCATTTTGTGAAGTTTGGAAATTAACAGACGTCTAGAAACACACAAACCCAAATAACAGGTTAAATTTTAACCCAGGGTTAAGGCTAATCGTGCTTTGACTGAGCTGGCCCAGCATTTCCCGGGAATGAAGGTTCTATACAGTTATTAAAACGTTATATTAGTTTTCAAAAGTAGTTAACAACATGTTGTATACCTCTAATTTGTTTCTTTATTCTCTTCAGTGGATCTAACCAATGCTGCAAAAATATCAAACAAATTTACTTTGCGTATTAACATTTAATATGTTTGATGTTCAACTATCAGGCGCAATTGTACAGTATAGGCCTGGTTCAAAAGTCACATTCCGCATGTGTTGAATACAATTCGCGTGAGATACGAGCGAACTACATGCCAGATTCGACGCCCGTTTCAAACGTTGAATTTTGGATGCATCGAATTCAATTCCATTGGACTCTCAGTAAAATGGAAATTTTTATTCAATATCACATGGTCGTGTGTAATGCACATGCAGAACAAAACACTATATGTTCGCTTACTGAAACTTGGAGAGAATCAGTGAACTGCAAGCCAAAGTATTCCTTCTCAATCAAATCAAGATTCCTGTCCACCAGATTAATAAGTTCTTCACCAATCGACTTTTTCTAAATAAAATAGATACTAGTATCATGTAACTTAGACACGATGACTTAATTGAAACAAATCGTAACGCTTCAATATTGTTTCTTCTAACTGCAAAAATACAAAAAATGGTTATCGTTTCTTGCCTTTCGATATATAGCTACGATCATTCGACATACCTACACGTTCTTATCCCATCAACGATCGCCGTAACCTCCAAAGTAGCGTTTCTACTTTCCAGGTTGCAACATAGTGTTGTTGTTGCATGAGGCTTTGGCGAGTAATAACTCAAAATTATTCTTTTAGTACTTATAGGCTGATAAATAAACCACATGACAAATGGTTTATCAACCAAAAAAATATCTTTTTAACAGGGGTCGAAATTCCCGCTATTCCGAATATAGTAAAATGCCTGACGGAATAGTAAACCCCATGATCACGGTATTCCGTTTGAAAAAATTGTGGTACCAAATATCGACAAGCAAGCGTTTTCCTCTTGTATAATATATCACTTTATACCGGACTTTGAGCTACTGTTCCACTTCGTAGCTAAGTTCTTGTTCGCTTGTAGTACTTGCGTCTATGACATACAAGGTGCTACCCTGGTGCTAAATTCTGTTATGTTCATGCTAGTGGTGGGCCAGCCTGAGGATGTATATTAATGTACATGAATAGATGATTCACATTATAGTTAATTAGCCTTTCTCACAATGTCGAAAATCCGCCATTTCTGGGTGGCATCTAATTCTCGTTAACCAATGCAGATAATTAAAACAATGTGAAAAGCAATTTTTCAAAATAAACTAACCATTTACAAAGCAAATTTACCATCATTCGTCAAAAGCTGCTTCTTCAGCTGAAAAGTCACCCAAGCTGAAAACTTCAGCTGAAAAGCCACCCGAAAATGGCGGCTAATTACTGCATGATTCATTGAATATCATGAGATGTTTTGTTTTTTATTAATAATTTGTTCATCACTGTACAATGCAATGCACTGCACCTGTTTATTCTTTGTTATTCAATTATTCAGTTCACTTTAGGAGACGTCTCAGGGATGATTTCACGAAAATCAGAACATTAGCTCGGACCCTGCATGAACAGGCTGTCAGAAACAGTACATTAAATAGTGTATCTTCAGACGGAATAGTAAATTTCAAAATCTACTATTCCGGCTGTATAGTACAAAAAAAAATTAAATTTCGACCCCTGTTTAAACGGCCAACATATCTTGGTACGATTGGTAAACAGCGATGCTCTATCAAGACTCTTCGGCCAATATTGAGATAATTCTATATAAACCCTTGAGGCTTGACAGATCTTAGCGTGAGAATCACAGAGGCCCCCTATAGACTTTATTCTGGAAAACTCATTATGTGACTGCATGGTTCAGTCGATAAAAATAGAAAAGAGAAACGACCGGATTATGACACAACCGACAATTTGGATACGCTCAGATTGTTAGGGGGGAAATAAAATCAACTAACGACTAACGACTAACGGAAATAGATTATCTTTACGCCTATATCTTATATCAAGAGACCTTGTATATGAAATGAATGGTTACGATCAAACTACTGTACGATGTGCCGAGCAGTCGTGAGAAACCAAAAAGGTCAAAGAAGACAGGGCATTGATAATTCTTTAATTAATTGGGTGATTGACTTTCTCATGCAAAGAAGACATGCAGAGGGTGAAGTTGGGGCATGTGTTATCTGATTGGGAATTTGTAAATGGTGGCGCACCGCAAGGAACAATTCTCGGCCAGCTTCTTTTCCTTATGCCATACGGTCAACGATTTAGCCGTCACTCACAACCGATGGAAATATGTTGACGATACCAGTCTTTCGGAAACAATCATTAAAGGTAAACAAAGCCATTTACAAACTGTTATCGACGATATTGAGAAATGGTGTACAAAGAATGATAAGGTACTTAACCACGCCAAATATAAGGAGTTGGTCATTTCGTTTGCTCAGACTCAACAATTGACGTTGTGGGGCTGCGTTGCAATCACGAGGAGGCGGATACCTGCATTGTCTTTCATGTTATACACAACAACGGGTATGCTCAGAACGTTGTCGTTTCAGCCCGTGACACGGATGTGCTACTGCTGTTGCTGGCCCATCGATTTCGGATAACTTCAAAAGTCTGGGTTGCAGCAGGAACCGCTAAGAAACCCAAATTCATCCCTTTAGATGATGTCTATCGTAAGCTTCCAGCAGGATCAGAGAAGGCCATCCTACAGTTTCATGCGATCACCGGCTGCGACACTACCTCGTACCTGTTTGGTCACTCCAAGAAGACCGCATAGACGGTGTTGAAAGACTACTTTCATCTGCTCCCTTTCCTCGGAGAAGGAACTCTGACAACAGACACACTTAAAAGAGTAGAAATGTTTGTTTGCAGAATCTACAAGACAAACGTACCATCCGTGGATATGGCTCAATTTCTGCTATTTGCGAAGGCTGGTACTCCAGATAAATTCCACCAACAAGCGACGCCTCGAAGTACCACATAATGAGAGTTCGTTATCAGGCTATGGTGTGGCGACAGGCGCATTGTCCAAAGCAAATTCTAACTGAGCCTACGGAATCTGGTTGAAAACTTATAGATGACGGTCCTGACGACAAGCCAGTCCTGACGACAATGTGTGGAGATGATTACATGTAAGCGCAACCACTGGTTGTGCAACTCTGCGGCGCAAGTGCAGAAAGCAAATATAGTGTGTTCTGGACTATGTTGCTGCAGCAAATCGGAGAACAACTTGTGCATTGATAACAAATGATAAGCTACCATAGAGCACGTCCATGATGTGCCTCTGAGGTTGAAGCTGAATCTTATGCTTGGACGTTGGTAACATTTCGACAAGCAATGTTTCATCGTATTTCATCAATAAATGTTTTGGTTTATAATTAGTTAATAAAACAGAAAGAATTTTCCTGAAGGAATATAACGTCATATAATCGATGCTCGTGCCATTAAGATACCGATTATTGCTGGACACCTGATGGGTCACGTGACACAAATATTATTTGATAGTAATTATATTTTATAACATCATATTTTAAAATGCAAATTACACTCCTGTAACATAATTTTTGAACCTGGCAACATTGGTTTTTGAAATCAGCATTTCGAATTAACAAAACTAGCTATGTTGCCAGCTTTTTGAAAAAGATGCCTGTATGGGCTTCCGGAAACCAGTCTAGTACTGACAACTGGCAGTTTGTTGTACCAGTTCGCAAATACAATTATTATGACCTTTGGAATGTAGAATAGAATAGAAACTTTATTTCACGAGGGAAACGTATTAACCATGATAAAAGTTATCTAACATATGGCCCTCGCACTATTTTGATATTTACAGGCATAAAACATTAAAAGGGATTAAAGATTACGACTATTTACATATGAGAAAAAAAATATTAGACGTAATGAATACAATTACAATTTAGTAAATATTTACAATTTATACAAAATAGATCTTTGATATGGTTAGTAAGGTTAAACTTGTTAAGAAAGATTTTACAAATTTTTTGTTTGGCGTTAGTATATGAAGAGCAAGATGGCAAAGCAGCAAGTTGCTTACAATTGCTTTCTAAGCAATGAAAAAGAATGGAAGCACTGTACAGAAATGTTCGTTTGCCAGAGTCAGTACGCGGGAAGGGGGGTTGAAGGTCATATGCGCAAGCTCTAGTCAGAGCCTGTTGTCAAATAGAAGATAAGAATTTAAACATTTGCTTAAATGAAGATGGAGCACTGGGATTTGTGAGAATGTTAATTAGTAAGAGAAGCTTCCTAAATTTAACAAGATCAAAGATTGGGATTATTCGAATCTGGGAAAAAAGAACAGAAGGAGCAGAAAAGTCAGCATCTAGAATAATACGTGCTGTACGCTTTTGCAGTCGAAGAATGCGAAGTAAAAGTGTTTTTGAGCAGTTTCCTCAAGTTACAGAGCAGTAGATAAGACTAGAATTAATACAGGAGTTATAGAAATGAAGAGCACAGTCCTTAGTTAAAAAGGGTTTAATCCTACGTAATAAAGCAAGTCTACTATTAATTGTCGAACACAATTAATTAAGTTGTCAATATGCTTGGTCCATGCAAATTAAAAATTCGTCAAGCGTTAAACCCAACACTTTTGCTTGCTTCTTTGTAAAGTGAATGTGCAATGAACGTGGAACTTTAATCTTCATGACTTGATATGTACTGTACAGTACCAAACTCTGCCAAACAGAAATGCAAGTACCAAACACAAATGAGCTAATTACTGTAATCAGTTATAGTGGTTAATTGGCAGGCAAACAGCTACTTCATAAAAATTCTAATCTATTAATATTACACTTGTATATAATTAGCCATCTGTCAATATTTTCCAAAATTCTATATGAATATAAAAATATATTATATTAATATATTATTATTATTTCTATATTTTTCACTAAAAATCTATACTGTCCCCTTGCATAACACTAAGAAATTTATATAATATGCAGAATTAGTGAGCATGAACCAAATATGCAACACTCTTAAATTGAACATACAGTACAGTACTGTACATTCTGTTGTGATCCCCAAAAATTTTAGAATCTATGCTCCCTAACATGACATTTCTTGCATTCTTGACTAACATCAGAAAATAATAAACATGATGGAATACATGATTCAACATTAAACATTTCAGCTCCACTATGTTACATCTGTTTACTAGTAATTGGCCGATTGTGCCACAATCAGAATTTAATGATTACCGATTATTCATGCAACAATTTACTGTACTTGACACTGATTCTATAATGATGTCATAACGTCAGCCAACCAAGTAAAGGTGACATCATTCATTTCGATTTTTTAATGATAATTTCTAAAGTTACTGGAACCAAAGTTTGTTAAAACTATTCACACTGTAAATGGTTGAGCATTTGTACATGCATGTGTATGAACGCACAATTTATATATAATATAATTTTTAAATTAATGTGCATGTGATAATTATTAACCCATTAAGCGACAATGTGCCCTTCAGGAGGTATCCTACTATATTATTTCAATAGATACATTCTTTGGCAAAGGTTACAACTATTTGTACTTTCAAGAGACATTCTAACCATATACTTTTTAAAATGTGCAAAGGAAACAATGGGAGTGTAGAAACAGCATCCCACACACTACAGGAAGATATAAATTATATACTTGCATATACAATGAGTCATATGAGTAGGTTGTTAAAGAATTCTTTGTAAGTGACCTCACAATTTTAGTTCAGTAATTAGTGCTACCTTGGTGAGGAACACAAACATACAAAAGAAAATGGGTCACATTCTCCTCTATTCCCTCTGCATATGAAAATGTCACATGCGATGTGATATTTTCATCTTGAAACATGTCAGTTACCAAACATATAATAACAGTTACGAAACTTTTACAATATTCTAGAAATCTTTCAGCCAAAACAAACGTTTTTAGCCAAAACAAACATTTCTACTTTCTAATTATTGGCAATATCCTGTCATATTGGTCTCATGAGCCCCAGGGTGCATTCTGTGCACAAAAGTGCGAAGATATCTGGCGTGAGTTTGACAAATTACAATACTATCTATAGTTAATGTTGCATTATGTTGGCGTATCTCCGGCGTCGAGTTTACATGGAATGCACCCTGGCATGAGCCATATTCACTAAATTGTGGAATACAGTCAAAGGTGTATAATTATCATTTTGGAGATAAAATTATCATTTTTGTGTTTTTTTCCTGATACAAAGTATATTTTAAGTAGAACAAATTGCATCAAATTTTGATGCTGAAAAAACCAGATCAAATCATGTTCAAGTTTAAAAGCCATACATATTTCTCTTTGTATATAAAAATGCATTATTGAACAATTTGGCTCCATATTGACCAGATGCCCTCATTTATATGCTGATCCACCCAAAAAGACACTGTACAAATAAAAAATATTATGATTGCTCAATATTTAATTTTTGTGGACAACGTTTAAACGAGGCAATGATTGAAATGTCTTGACCAAATGTTGACCCCAATAACTATCTATATTATTGTCATTATGTTAGAGATCACCAACAATTTACTTATATTGGCCTCAACTGGCCAATACGTTTTCATCACTCTATGTCTACTGCGCTAAATAAATAAATCTAAGGTCATAAAAACACACATCTGCTCTGGACTACAGTATTATAGATAATAGATGCATTAGTTTTGAGACCTACTTCAATATGAAAATTTCGGCAATCACGGCACTTTCGAAATGTATATCTACAATTTGGAGTACTACGTATTAAACTAGATATTGCGGTGATTTTCATTAAAGGATTGCATGTTCTGAGTTGGCTGGGATTGTGATTTTCAACAACTTGCTTTCAGAGGAGTGTATAGCCCCTTGCCTTGACAAGAACAAGGCTTTTGAACATATTAATAGGGTGCCAAACAGCATGCAAATTTTCCTGGAATGCAGTGTGTAAATATACTGCATTCAATGTAGACAAACAGATTACATTTTTGCAATTCACATAATACAACACATCTCTGCATCTAACTGATGTTTCCTTTAAAACTTACCTCTAAATTGAAAGATAAAACTGTCCCATCAAGCAGATCAACTTTACAAGCGATGCTGTCTTTATCATGACATTTTCCATCGGAATAATCCTGTCGCCTTCTACTCGGCCTACTTCCACGACGGCTAAACCTTCGACTTAAACGTCGAATTAAAGACATTATAAAGATGGTATTCGGCTACTTTATACACTGTTAGAAATAATAGATTATGTTCTGGTTAAAACAGTTTCAAAAAGCCAAGACTTTAAAGTTAGAGAGCTTTACAATAAAACATATGTTAGCACAACCGGACGACGACGAGAAAACAATCACAAAACATTTTTTATAGCCATTTTTGCATTCTAATTAATTACCCGTACCTGTTGCGCAGGCGCATGGTGTGAGAATAAATTGCGGGAATTTTGCGCGTAATTGTGCATCCGGCTTCCAGCAGTTACTATATAAATACATGTGGAAGGTCAGTTGTGCACTCAGGTCAGGTGAAGACTATGCGAAAATAACCTTATACACTGCTGGATCTCTATGGCTGGATGCCAATAAATCCGGGCAAATACCGAGTTTGGCCAGGCTTCTTAGTAGTTGTTTTAACTTTTAAAACGGCTATCGGCTTCTGTGCGGTGGAGATCTCTGAAGAATCGGCCGTGGCCCGTCGCTCGACCCACACAAACTGATATAGCCTCAGTTCATCAGTTATTCGATCTATTTCATGGCTGAAGCGCTAGAAGCAGACGGTGTACAGTTTTGACGAAGGGCCTTCGCTCGAAACGTCGACTTTCTGCTTGTTGCTGCCGCAGCGAGCGAGCTTGAAGCGAGCGAGCGAGGCAGCAGATCCTAATTTTGTTTTGTGGGTCGAAATCAAAATTTTCTATTTGGCGCATTGCATGACGGTACCAGTGAATTTTAACCGTGGTGCAGCGCGGTCAGGCATAAGGCAAACAGGCAATGTGATCATGTTTCATCTTTGGTCTTCTTTTATGGAAAGCCATAGCTGGCTTAAAGTGATCAAACGGCATTTTGTTGGGTGCTTTTGGCATTATACACGGTGCTTTCGCCATTATACGCGGTGGTTCCAGTATTATACGCGGTGCTTTCACCATTTATATACGCGATGCTTTTGCAATTATACGCAGTGGTTCGAGCACTATATGCGGTGCTTTTAATATTATACGCGATGCTAGCTTTCATTCAACATTATTTCCATATTCTTTCCATGACATGTATATGATTTAACGATTGCTTAAATTTGGTATGTGCATGGTTGACAAATGCTTTTTGCCTATGGTCTGCAAGGACAATGAC